>CAUYRH010139866.1:0-24655 GCA_963574655.1 Perodicticus potto
GTGCCAGCCACATACACTGAGGCTGGCAGGTTTGAACCCGTCCTGGGGCCAGATAAAAAACAACAATGATGGGTGGTGCCTGTAGCTCAAAGGAGTAGGGCAACAGCTCCATATACTGAATGTGGTGGGTTCAAACCTGGCCCAGCCAAAAACTGCAAAAAAAAAAAAAAATCAACAACCATGATAACTGTAACAAAAAATAGCTGGGCACTGTAGCAGGCGCCTGTAGTCCCAGCTACTTGGGAGGCTGAGGCAAGAGAATCACTTAAACCCAAGAGGTTGAGGTTGCTGTGAGCTGTGATCCCCAGGCACTCTACCGAGGGCGACAGTGTGACACTCTGGCTCAAAAAAAAAAAAAAAAAAGCCTGCACATACCCTTTGGATCTTAAGTTCTATGACTTTTGACAAATATGTATGCTCAGTAATTTTTAGTCTCTCTCCTAATACATATATTTGAGAGCAATATGCAAGTCACTGTCAATGGCTATATTCCAATAAAACTTTACAGAACCTGAGATTTGTTTTTCGCATAATGTTGTCATGAAACATCCTTCTTTGTGTTTTCCCATTTACAAATATATAAATCACTTTTAGTTTGCAGGACATACAGAAACAGGTGCCAGACTGGATTTGGCCTGTGAGCTATAATATGCCAGCTCCTGTCGTACAGCAAATGCAAAGAGGCTGCAGATGGTAGATTTCTGACAGTGAGGTTCCCAAAAGCCAGTATTTTCCCAGAAAAGAAAACCCAAGCACATGGACAGCTACTACACCTGAGAGTCAGCTAACACTGACCCCCTAAGATGGCCTTGACTCTTATCTCTGCTCTCTTTTCCCCCTCAATCTTAAGGACCAGAGAATGCAAAAGGCAAAGGGGGCTGGAAAGGGAGAAGAGAATCAAAGGGCAGAGACATTTAAGAAAGCAACTTGCTCCCTTTCTGCACTACTGGTTTTCGGCCCAGAGCTTTCCCCAAGCTGAAGGAAACGGGAGGGAGGAGAGAAGGGATGAAGCTTTATAATGGAATAGAGATTTTTTAATTAGATGAGGACAGACTTTACATTTCCAGAAGCAAATTGGAAAGCATCAGCCCAGATTCACAAAGGTGTTGCAAAGAACTGACAAAGTTTAAAGCCAGTGTTAAAACAGAATAAAGTCGGGGGTGGCACCTGGGGCTCAGTGGGTAAGACTCTGGCCCCACAGATGAAGGGTGGCGGGTTCGAATCCAGCCCTGACCAAGCTGCAACAATAAAAAATAGCCGAACATTCTGGCGGGCGCCTGTAGTCCCAGCTACCTGGGAGGCTGAGGCAAGAGAATGCCTAAGCCCAGGAGTTAGAGGTTGCTGCAACAACAACAAAGAATAGCCAGGCATTCTGGCGGGCGCCTGTAGTCCCAGCTACCTGGGAGGCTGAGGCAAGAGAATGCCTAAGCCCAGGTGTTGGAAGTTGCTGTGAGCTGTGACGCCACAGCACTCACCGAGAGTGACATAGTGAGACTCTGTCTCAAAAAAAGAAAAAATTAATAAAGTTGCTATTTTCACACCACTAAGGATTATCTCATTCAATAAGCCAGTTATGGAACCTAAGGACCCTTACCCAGAATACGTAAAGAACACTTACAAATCAATAAAGATCATCTTAAAAGAAAACATAAAATTGGCAAAGGATACAAATAGACAACTCAAAAAAACAGAACTAAAAAAAAAAAAAAGAGACGAATAAATACAAAAAACTCTCAACTTCCCAAATACTCAAGGAAATGCAAACAAAACCAGACATCACTTCCCGCAGATCAGGCTGGAAAAATGGTCGAAGTCCAATACCAGGTGTTAGTAAGAACCGGGCTAAATGAATGAAGTCGGAGAGCAATGCACCAATTAAATATGCTTTGTACCCTTAGAGGTATGTTAACAGCAAGCAGTCAATTACCATTCGAATAAAAGACGACGCTGGGCTACCTATTCTTTGCTTTGACAAGAGGGAGGAGGCCTATTCTTGCCTAAGAACACCTACTGCGTAAACAAGGATTAAAACTTTTTTAGGATAATCAGGAGAAAAACCCACGCCCACATTTTAAGGAAGGGAAATCCTATCGTGTTGCTTGACCGCTCCCAACGATTTAAGATATGCTAGAAGCGTTTCCAAGAACTCGAAACGCACTGAAACAAACGCAAGGAAGGGGGAAGAGCAGAGCCCGAAGGCTTCTCCGTCGGAAGCCGGAGAAACCGAAACGCGTAGACTAATCCCGCCCGGCTCTCGCCGAAGGCAGCCTCAGAGCCCGGTCAGCTGCCCGGAGGTCAAGCCCGCGAGCATATCTGGCCCCAAATCCCGGCTCCCTTCCCATCCTGGCCCGCAGGCTGGAAATGGTCAGGGGCCCCGCGGCTCCTGGAGCGGGCCGCTCGGCAGCCGAGGTCTCGCCTTCGGAGGAAGACTTCCAGGCAGCCAGGCACAAGATAGGAGGGGCCGCAGCCACGGCCCGCCCCGAGTCGAGTGAAGCAAAACAGAAACCCAAAACGGAGGCAACGGAACGCGGCCGGCCCGCGCCGCCCTAACCCTGCCCGCCGCCTAGCAGCCCCGCCGACAGGAGGGAGATGGCGGCCCCCTCCCCGAGCCCCGCCGCGGCCCCCACCGCCGTGCCGAGCCCACGAGTCGCCACCGCCCACTACCGGCCCCCCCCCCACTTGCCCGCCTGCCCGCCCTTCTGGGACATGGCCCGCTCCACCCCTTGCGGCTGCTCACCGCGCTGAGGCGGATCCCGCTGGGTGGCTGCAACGCCATCTTGAGCAAGCTACAAAGCCAGGAGCGGCCTCGGCCGCAAACCGACTGGCAGGTGGCGGAGTAACTGTGGAGCCCGCGGGCCCGCCCACTTCCGGGGCGGGCCGCGAACGTTGGCTCCTCCCACCAACTTCCGCCTCCAGGCGAAGCCGAATTGCGAGTTAGGGGAAAGTAAATTGAGGAGCTGCTACTCGCGGGGTACACTGGGAGCTGGGCTTCGAGAGCGAGGTCCTGCGGGGCTAGAGCGCATGCGTAAAGCGCTGCACTCGGGTTTTCTTCGCTGACACCTCTCTGGAGCCCCAGTCTCGGGGATCCAAGTTTGAAGCCAGTTGCTATGTCCGTTGTGGCCAAGTCGGGTGAACTGGAAGCCCTTGACCTGGTAGTTTGAATTGCACCAAAAAACAAACAAACAAACAAAAAAAAACCCCAGGTCCATCAGTGTCAAATGTCACTTGAAACCTATTGACAAAATGAAGATCTCAAAATAGGAATTAATGTGTACTGTTTGGATACGCCCTGAAAAAAGTTTTCTTTTACGCAACAGGGTGTGTTTCCTACTTGCTTGGGTAGGCATTAAAAAAAGAATAGGGTTGGTTTTATTTGTTTCTTGAAACAAGAGTCTTACTCTGTTGCCTCAGGCTAGAGTGCCCTAGAGTCAGAGCTCACAACAATCTCAACTCCTGGGTTCTAGCTATCCTGCCTCAGCCTTCCCAGTAGCTCAGACTGCAGGTGCCCACGATGGCCCTTGGCTAGTTTTTCTATTTTTAGTACAGACAGGGTCTTGCTCTTGCTGAGGCTGGTCTCCAACTCCTGAACTCAAGCAATTCACCCACCTCGACCTCCCAGAGCGCTGGGATTATGGGAGAACCACTATGCTGGGCTAAAAGGTACAGGTCTCACCCTGTCTCCCAGCCTGGGGTGCAGTGGCCTTATCATAACTCATTGTAATCTCAAACTCCTCAAACTCAAGTGATCTTCCTGCCTCAGCCACCAAGTTGCGGGGACTACAGATGCACGTAGGTGGCTAGTTTTTCTAAATTTTGTAGAGACAGGGGTCTCACTGTGTTGCTCAATCTCGAACTCCTGGCCTCACTCGATCCTCATGAATCAGTCTCCCAAATTGCTGGGATTACAGAAATGAACCACTACCACTACACCAGCCCTGACCTGAAAATTAATCAACCTAAACGGTTGACTTAAAAAAAAAAAAAAAAAAACGGGCGATGCCTGTGGCTCAAAGGAGTAGGGCGCCGACCCCATACACAGGAAGTAGTGGGTTCTTCAAACTCGGCCCCGCCAAACAAAAAAAACTACAAAAAAAAAAGTCTTTTTGCTCTTGCACATTTATTCATTGTGGACTTTGAGCTCAGCATTGGACTGAGTGGGATATACAAATTAATATTATATAGCTGGGCGTTGTGGCGGACGCCTGTAGTCCCAGCTACTAGGGAGGCTGAAGCAAGAGAATCGCCTAAGCCCAGGAGTTGGAGGTTGCTGTGAGCTGTGTGATGCCAGGGCATTCTACTGAAGGCAAAAGTGAGACTCTGTCTCTACAAAAAAAAAAAAAAAAAGAAAGAAAGAAATGAATATTATGAGGGCTACCAAATACTGCAGGTAAGGAAAGGATTAAACATTTTTTTATGATTGTTAATTTATTTTATTTTCTATTTTTTTTTTTTTTGCAGTTTTTGGCCAGGGCTGGGTTTGAACCCACCACCTCCAGCATATGGGGCCAGTGCCCTACTCTCTTAGCCACAGGTGCCGCCCAATTTATTTTCTTTGTAAAAATTTAAATAATACAGAAATATAAGACATAAAATTTATTCCCAGTCCTCCTCAGACACCTTGGTTTCAGCTCAGTGAAACTCATTTTGGACTTCTGGCCTCCAGAACCAGATGAGAATAAATTTCTGCAGTTTTGAGCTTCTGAATTTGTGATAGTATGTTACAGCACCCACAAGAATAGACTGTCCAAGAAAATACATACCTATACACACAAATTCTTGCCTGCCCCATACCCCTACTTTTTAAGCACAATAGTAGCCTAGCATGGAATTAATTCAAATTCCCAAGTCTTACTCATAGAAACACAGGCTAAACTTGCACTGGGTTGGTATAAAAGGGGCTTTTCCAGGAAAGCAAATATTCTGCTTCACATCTCTGATGTTTGTATTAGACAAACTCATGCTAGTGTGGGAATATTTATTTATAAAAATGTAGGATGGGGGGCGGCGCCTGTGGCTCAAAGGAGTAGGGCGCCGGCCCCATATGCCAGGGGTGGCAGGTTCAAACCCAGCCCGGCCAAAAAAAAAAAGAAAAAGAAAAAAGAAAAACAAACAAACAAACAAAAAAATGTAGGACGGGGCGGCACCTGTGGCTCATCGAGTGGGTGCCGGTCCCATATACCGAAGGTGGCGGGTTCAAACCTGGCCTCAGCTGAACTGCAAAACAGAAAAATAGCCGGGTGTTGTGGCAGGCGCCTGTAGTCCCAGCTACTGGGGAGACTGAGGCAAGAGAATCATCTAAGCCTAGGAGTTGAAGGTTGCTGTGAGCTGTGTGACGCCACTGCACTCTACCGAGGGTGATAAAGTGAGACTGTCTCTACAAAAAAAAAAAAAATAATAATAATAATAATAATAATAATAATGCTGTAATACATAAGCCATACATAAGTCATTTGCACATATACACATATATCAGATAAATTCCTGGCAATGGAATAGGGTTTTCATGCTTGTATGCCTGATTTTACAAAACTATAACACAAGACTGCTAAAAGCACAAATTTGTACAGAGACCATTGCAACCTTATACAAGAACTACTTCTATAAGGACATCTGCCAGCAACTGCCTGTCCAATCCCAGACTGGCATCATCCTTGTTATTAATCTTTGTAGTCAAGAGTAATTATTTCAGAATAATTATGTAATCTTCATTTTTTTCCTTAAAAACCTTTGTTTTCTTGGGCGGCACCTGTGGCTCAGTGAGTAGGGTGCTGGCCCCATATACCACAGGTGACGGGTTCAATTCCAGTCCCTGGTCAAACTGCAACAAAAAAATAGACAGGTGCTGTGGCGGGCGCCTGTAGTTCCAGGTACTCGGGAGGCTGAGGCAAGAGAATTGCCTAAGCCCAAGAGCTGGAAATTGCTGTGAGCTGTAAGGCCCCAACACTCTACTGGGGGTGACAAAGTTGAGACTCTGTCTCAAAAAAAAAAAAAAAAGAAAGAAAACCTTTGTGTTTGTTTACCTCTCTGAATATGCACTGTTTGCTGCATATTCCCATTGCAAGGCTCTATTCCCAAATATCATTTTTTTTAGAGAGCCTCTCTCTATGGAATTCCTTTGGTATTTTCTTCAAGGAACCTGACATATTTTTTGTTCCTACTTATTATTATTATTTTTTTTTTTTTGCAGTTTTTGGCCAGGGCTGGGTTTTGACCCCACCACCTCCAGTATATGGGGCCGGCGCCCAACTCCTTGAGCCATAGGCGTTGCCCATGTATTTTTTACTCTGTTATTATTGTTGTTACTGTGGGATTTCATCCATCTCATACCTGGTTGTTTATATACAAAAAAAGATATTGATGCCAAAACATGATACTGGAGTATACATGTTAGCTTTTTCCATGCCTGGCTTGAAGTGTACATATTGACTTTTTATTAAATTGATTGCCGCTAGGCGGATCGTACTCTTCAGTTGGGCCACGAGCCCTGCCTTTCTGTGGGAGCTGCTGTGTCGTCAGTGCCACACGCAGGAAACAGCCAGTATGTGGACTGAAAGTACAAGCTTGCCAGAGGTGAGGCTCACCACACTCTCCAGTGGCTATTTATTGAGGGGATAACGGGTGGGGGGAGTGCCCAGCAATGACATACAAGGGCTAAATGCTTAAGGATCGCCACAGGCTCAGGCTGGACTCCCACACAAATGTTCAGGGTCCAACCCCTGCTCACTAACAAGCCACCCATCTCATCTCATTCCCAGAGCTCTGAGCTACCCCAGCGCTTGTTCCCCAGCTGCAAAACATCTCTGGGCTTCTACACCCCTCTCATCACATTAAACAACTTGTCTGTTTCCTGAAGGAATATAGATTGTTAGCCTAGATGAGATTTAGAAACAAAGAGAAAATAATTACAGGAATAGCATGTGGAACAATATTCAACCAAGTGATTCTTAGCTAACACAGTATCTGTAACATACAACAAAAGCTCTCTAAACAGTGCAGTTGTGCACTGAGTCCAGTGCTTGGTTAGCAGAAGGTCCAACAAAGGACAAGCCTAGTCAAGACAGAATGGGTGATCTTCACAAAGATATTTCAGGTGCGTTGGAGTGGCTCTGTAACTGGGCAGTCTTGGGACGAACAGAAAAGAGGAGAGAAGCATGGCAGGAAGAGCATTCTTGTGAGCAAAAGGTGGGTAAACAGTGAAATAGCATTAGCCTCAAGGAAAGGATTCTTAGGGTAATGGAGGATCCAAAGTGGGGGCAGAAAATTCACTATTCTCTGAGCCCTCCACTGTCTAACCCTACAAATTAATTCATTCAAAATTTGGTTTACCACCTTTCCTTCTTCCTTCCTGCATCACACTGGGCAGATAAATCAATCTTCCCGATCTTTTTTTTTTTAATGACAGTAATATGTCTTTATTATGGATTAAGCTAGTTTAAGAATCTTTTTTTTTTTTTTTTTGAGACAGAGCCTCAAGCTGTCACACTGGTGCCATCACAGCTCACGGCAACCTCCAACTCCTGGACTCTAGCGATTCTCCTGCCTCCACCTTCCAAGTAGCTGGGACTACAGGAGCCTCACAGCCAGCAATGGGCAACTACATTATTCGGTGCCTTAACAAAGCCACCCTTGGTAGGCACCTGTGGCTCAAAGGAGCAGGGTGCCGGCCCCATATGCTGGAGGTGGCAGGTTCAAACCCAGCCCCAGTCAAAAACCGCAAAAAAACACAAAGCCACCTTTGTGACAGTGTCCCTTGATGTGCTATAAGAGGTGTAGGACACATATTTGTCCTTTAATCACTGGCTTATTTCACTTAGCATAAGGCTTTCAAGGTTCATCCATGTTGCAATTTCCTTCTCCTTAAAAGCTGAGTAACATCCTACTGTATGGCTAGACCACATTTTGTGTGTTTTTTTTTTTTTTTTTTTTGGCCAGGGCTGGGTTTGAACGAACCACCTCCGGCATATGGGGCCAGCACTCTACCCCTTTGAGCCACAGGCGCCGCCCCCATTTTGTGTATTCTTAATACCCATTAGTGGAAATTTGAGTTTTTCCCCCACCTTTTAGCTTTTGTGAACATTGGTATACAAATATATCTTCAAGACCCTGGTTTCAATTATTTGGAGTATATATATACCCAGAAATGAGATTGTTGGATCACATGGTGATTCTATTCTTAATTTTTTTGAGGAATTGTCATACTGTATTTGCACTTTGTGAGAGTCTTGCTCTGCTGCTTGGGTTATAGTGCAATGGCATCATCATATCTCATTGCAACCTTCAAATCCTGGGCTTAAGTCAGTGGTTCTCAATCTTCCTAATGCCGCAACCCTTTAATACAGTTCCTGTGGGTTGTGACCCACAGGTTGAGAACCGCTGGCTTAAGTGATCCTCCTGTCTCAACTGAGTAGCTGGGACTATAGGTGTGTGCCACCATACCCAGCTAGTTTTTCTACTTTTTTTTTTTTTTTTGTAGACATGAGGTCTCCTTCTTGCTCAGGCTGGTCTTGTACTTTTGGCCTCAAGTGATCTTCCCACCCCAGCCTCCCAAAGTGCTGGGATTCCATCCATGAGCCATTGTGCCTGGCCTGAAACTGCCATACCTTTTTCTTTTTTTGAACCAGAGTCTGACTTTGTTGTCCTCGGTAGAGTGCCGTCAAGGTGTCACAGCTCACAACAACCTCAAACTCTTGGGCTCAAGCAATATCCTTGCCTCAGCCTCTAGAGTAGCTGGGACTACAGGCACCTGCCACAACACCTGGCTCTTTTTTTGTTGTTGTTGCATTTTGGCTGGGGCCAGGTTCAAACCTGCCACCCTCAGGATATGGGGCCAGCACCCTACCCACTCAGCCAGGTTGCTGAGAGCTGTGTGATGCCACGGCACTCTACCATAGGCACCACACCCCATACAATATTTTAAAGTCTATATTCTTTCCCCCTTGCTTCAAAGAAGGGCTTAGTAATTTTTTTTTTTTTAAGACAGAGTCTCACTCTGTCGCCCTCGTTAGAGGGCTGTTGCGTCACAGCTCACGGCAATCTCAAACTCTTGGGCTTAAGAGATTCACTTGCCTCAGCCTCCTAAATAGCTAAGACTACAGGCGCCTGCCACAACACCGGCTATTTTTTGGTTGTTGCAGTTGTCATTGTTGTTTCAGCTGGCCCCGGGCCAGGTTTGAACCCACTAACCTCTGTACATGTGGCTGATGCCCTACCCACTAAGCTATAGGCGCCGCCCTATCAAAGCATTTAAAACCGTAGGCACAGACTTCCGTCTGATATAGCTGGTAATTGTTCAAAACTTTTTAATTTTTTTTTTTTTTTTTGCAGTTTTTGGCTGGGGTTAAGTTTGAACCTGCCACCTCTGGCATATGGGGCCAGTGCCCTACTCCGTTGAGCCACAGGCACCGGCTTGTTCAAAACTTTTAAAGGACTATTTTTTTTTTTTTTCAGTTTTTGGCCAGAGCTGGGTTTGAACCCACCACCTCTGGCATGTGGGGCTGGCCCCCTACTCACTGAGCCACAGGTGCCACACTTAAAGGACTATTTTCATGAGCTATTTCCATGATTCTAGCTACTTCTAATCTTCGAGTGGACATAATGCACAAGTACTAGAAAATAAGGCTTACTTTTCTTTTTTAAAAATTTTTTAACTGGGCGGTGCCTGTGGCTCAATGGGGAGGGCGCCAGCCCCATATACTGAGGATGGAGGGTTCAAACCCGGCCCTGGCCAAACTGCAACAACAACAACAAAAAATAGCCGAGTGTTGTGGCGGGCACCTGTAGTCCCAGCTACTCAGGAGGCTGAGGGAAGAGAATCGCCTAAGCCCAGGAGTTGGAGGTTGCTGTGAGCTGTGTGATGCCAGGGCATTCTACCGAGGGCAACAAAGTGGAACTCTGTCTCTACAAAAAAAAAATTTTAACTGAGTTTCATGCTCTATAGCAGTGGTTCTCAACCTGTGGGTCACGACCCACAGGAACTGTATTAAAGGGCTGAGGCATTAGGAGGTTGAGAACCACTGCTCTATAGACTCAGCTAGCCTGACTTCTTGTCCTTTAAAACACACTTTATCATCCCTTGAAAATGAGGCCCTAGAAGGAGCTGGTTTTTCAGGAAGTCACCAGGGGTGGGGCAGTTTCAGAAACTGTCTTCCACACGTGACCAAACAGAAGCAGCTCTCTATTTCTAGTTTCACTTTCTCAGGACTGTGGTTGACTTGAGTTTCGATTCCTGGCTCTGCCTCTCTGAGCCTCAGTTCTGCTGGCTCTGTAGATTGTGTAATAATCCCTATATCCTCAGGGCATGGGAAGCGGTTGGGGGCCCAGGGCTCTGTGGTAGGGAGTATTTCATGCTCACACTTAAGGGCTATACTCCCTCCATCTCCCTCCTGTTAGAACATCCGGTCTGTTCTGTTTGCCTTGCCCACTCCTGGCAAGCACCACCCCTTCCAGAACACTGACTACCCTCCACTGTGGTAACTTGGGCCATATGTGACACTGCTGGAAGTGAATTCGAATAGTTGTCTTCAAAGAGGGCGGCAGAAGCTCCTCAAGCTCATCTGTTAGGTATTCCCTAATGGGAGCATCAGAATATCAGAAATGCTTTTTTTTTTTGTCCTCATGCTTTTTTTTTTTTTTTTTTTTTTTGAGACAGGGTCTCACTCTGTTGCCCAGGCTAGAGTACCATGGCATCAGCTTAACTCACAGCAACCTCAAACTCCTGAGTTCAATAATCTTCCTGCCTCAGCCTCCTGAGTAACTGGGACTGCAGGTGCCCACCACAACCCCCTGCTAATTTTTCTATTTTTAGTAGAGATGAGGTCTCACTTTTGCTCAGGCTCTTCTCAAAATCCTAAGCTAAAGTGATCCTCCTGCCTCAGTCACCCAGAGTGCTATGATTCTAAGCATGAGCCATAACTGGACTTCCTTATACTTTAAAAAATCTCCAACTGGACTTACTCATACTTTAAAAAAATCTCCATTTTCTTTTTTATAAAATATGTAATAGGCTGGGCACAGTGGCTCCATTCCTTTTATTCTAGTTTTTGTCATGAGACTCCCATCTCAACAACAAAAATACACAATACATGTTGGTATTCAAGTCAATTAATCTAACATATAAGCTTATAGATATTGGAGTTGGGCACATGCTTAATTTTCTGATGCATGCATGATTAAAACTGTTCAGAGATCACAAGGGTGGCAGAGCTGGTTAGTTGCTACAACCTAAAAGGCACTGATACTCCCACCCAATGAGAAAACTGAGGTGAAACGTATTTGCCAACGATGATGTGCAGGTAAGCTGAGAGTCAAACTCAGAGCCTTCACCCTCAGCTACCATGCTGTACACCTTAACAAGAAAACAGTTTGCCTCATTTGGCCTGGAAAGTGAAATGCACTGTGGTCTAGTGGCTGAAGAGGGGACAGGTGGCAAGCAAGTCTGGAAGGGGGACCATGCTCACTGGCACAGAGCCCCAGAAGGGGTGTCAGGCGAGGATGCTTAAGGGAAGCTGACAACAGACAGACCAGCTTTGGAAGAGCAGAATGAGATGCTGCCAAGCCAGAGAACTCCATTCCAAGGAAAGGATTATGCTAATGTACAACTCTATCTGCACAGTGGTAAAGACATCCCAGAAAGGAAAGAACAAAGGGAAGAAGCCCAAAGGAGAGCATCCCTGACAGCCTTTCAGGCCTTAAGGGTTCCAAGGACTACCTTGACTGATTTACAGTAAACAGAAAGTGCTGAAAGGTACATCAGGCATGTGACTAAGGTTACAACTGACAGAATTTAAAACAATGTACTTCTCATGCAATTAAAGGGCAAACATGATTTCAATGGGCAATGGTTAACTATACTGAAATTCTCAAGGGCTCAGCTCTGCTGACTAGGAAAAGGGCAATTATTCTCAGGAGACAATGTATTTTAGTTTTTTTTTTTTTGTAGTTTTTGGCCAGGGCTGGGTTTGAGGCTGCCACCTCCGGCATATGGGGCCAGCACCCTACTCCTTGAGCCACAGGCGCTGCCCAATGTACTATAGTTTTAAATGCAATGCCAAAATAAATACTGAAAAGACATTTGTGTGAAAGGTGAAAAATAATGTTTTAATGAGTTTAAACTTTTAGACAGATATTCTGAGAAAGACCCAGGTATCTGCTTCAATGACAAAAAAAAAAAAAACTGACTTCATACTTTGCTTCATATTATAAATTTTGTGCTACTCTTACATGATATATTAACTTTATTTTCATTACATAAATTGAAAAAGAAAGAAAATCAGATCCAGATATATTACAAGGCATTTAGGGAAGTGTGTTTGGTTGCTAAATAGAAAATTTTCTGAAATCTGCTTTTGCAATTGAAATGGATGTATTTAAAAGCACTGTCCTGGCTCTTTTCTTATTTGGAATATACCCTCATTTTCATTAAGGTGCCAAAAAATGAAGTAAACAAATTCTCTCATAAGGTCAACATTCCAGGACAGTGCCTGTGGCTCAGTGAGTGAGGCGCTGGCCCCATATACTGAGGGTGGCGGGTTCAAGCCTGGCTCCGGCCGAACTGCAACAACATCAACGACAAAATAGCTGGATGTTGTGGCAGGTGCCTGTAGTCCCAGCTACTCGGGAGGCTGAGGCAAGAGAATCACCTAAGCTCAGGAGCTGGAGGTTGCTGTGAGCTGGGTGACACCATGGCACTCTACTGAAGGCGATAAAGTGAGACTCTATCGCTAAAAAAATAAAATAAAATAAGGTCAACATTCCAGATGTTCCAAAAAATCATATTCGACACATTCTTCCAGTTGTTTTAAGACCCTTAAGCTGTCCATGGCAGGAACCTCTAAGAATGGAGCTTCTGAGGGATCAGCAGACAGCTGCCTCTGGGCTTTAAAAGCACAGTTTAGAGTCCTGAAGAATGGCATCAGCTGCCCAATGCTGGACACAGAATGTTGGCGCAGAAGAGGGAACTCACTCTTGATGATCTCATCGGAGCTGCTAATGTCCTACAAAAAAAACATAAAAATGGTGTGACTTTACTAAGGGCTGCAGATGCCCGTGAAACATGCATATTTGCAGCAAAACCTGAGATTAGTTCTTTATGAAAATACAGCATCAGCACTAATGACTCAATCTCTAGGTTCCATCAGGGTCTCACACTGAACCCACCCTGATTCCAGGCCCTTGTCATTTTCCCTACTGGGCTCTGCTTCTTCTTGGACCCTAAGAAACAGAAGAACCTGGGGAGCAAAATGAATTCCACATGACTGTGCTATCACGAGGCTTTGGCTCTTAGCAAAAGAGGTGTCCATGTGACACATAAGCAAATAAAGATGGAATTTATAACTACATCAAGTTTTTTTTTTTTTAGAGACAGAGTCTCACTTTACCGCCCTCCATAGAGTGCCGTGGCTTCACTGCTCACAGCAACTTCCAGCACTTGGGCTTAGGCAATTCTGCCTCATCCCCCTGAGTAGCTGGGACCACAACCGCCTGCCACAATGCCCAGCTAAACATCAAGTTTTTTTTTTTTTTTTAGCTTCCAAGGTTATTTTATTGGCATAAAACCAAAATAAGGTGATATAATTCTCTAGTGCCAATCAGCTTTATATAACTAGGTGAAAAAAGATTTTCTCTTGTAATTTCTTTCTTTTTCTTTTTTTTCTTTGAGACAGAGTCTCACTTTGTTGCCCCCAGTAGACAGAGTGCCATGCCGTCACAGCTCACAACAACCTCAAACTGGGGCTTAAGAGATTCTCTTGTCTCAGCCTCCCAAGTAGCTGGGACTACAGGTGCCTGCCACAATGCCTGGCTATTTTTTTGTTGTAGTTGTCACTGTTTTAGCAGGCCTGGCCAGGTTCGAACCCACCAGCTTGCATGTATGTGGCCGGTGCCCTAACTACTGAGCTACAGGCACTGAGCCAGAGTGCCATTATTGTTGTGTAGTTTTGAAACAGATCATCCTTTACCTCATTACATTCCCTCAATATAAAATTACCAGTGACTATCCAATCAGTTCTAATTTCTCCATTTCCAAAGATGCCAAACAAAGGAACCCTAGGAAAAAACTTTCTAAATGCATCAGCCTCAACATTCCCCTTGGCTCTATAATACTGAAAGCCCCTGCTAACGCATGCAAACTTGAAGCTAGTGGTATTCTGCCTGGTGGGAATGCTGGTGGCTTTGAAGTGCTGCACTGCAGCTGTGGTAGTCTTCTTATCACTGACATCCTCGATGAGGAGCATGGTGGCCCTATGGATTCGGTGTCCACTAAATGACAGCACAAGCACAACAGTGGCATCAATATCCAGAGGGTTCCTATAATTCTTGGGGTGACAATCCCAAGGATTTAGCATTGTTTTGGGAACAGCTAGCTTTTCAAGGGCAAATGCTATTTCCATACTAGTTCTTTTCCTTGCTTTCTTATGGCCATGACCCTCTTCCAGGCTAATGAAAGTTTCTGAATCAGCCATGTGGAGAACTGTATGTGGTAAGATGCGAACATTCTCAAGCTCCTCCACTGCCATGTGAACCAAGCAATGCTCCTCCAGGTGGCCGGCCTCAGCCAGGTCTGCAGAGGTCCAGGTCACACTGCAATGGATGGGCAACACTCTGCACACACACTCCCTCTATAAGAGGTACATGCTGGACACTCACGGCAGTGCCCTGGCGGGCAGGAAGGTGAGCAGCCACTCTACCACCTCCTCGAGATTACTCAACAGCTTCGTGGGTCTGCAGAGAGGAGCCGCAGCTGACTCGGCCACTGCCCACCAGCTCCATTCCTCACCCAGTGCCCTGGGCAAGCTCTACAGTGGCCCAGGGGGATGGACCCGCCAGCTCAGGGCTGCCAGGTCATGGCACACTGATAAGCACATCAAGTTTTGGGTTTTTTTTGCAGTTTTTGGCCAGGGCTGGGTTTGAACCCCCCACCTCTGGCATATGGGGCCAGCACCTTACTCCTTTGAGCCACAGGCGCCGCCCCCAGCACATCAAGTTTTAAAATGAAAATTTTGAAAGTTATTTGATGTCATTAAAATCAAGTGGCACAGGAAGTCCTTTATTTTCTGCCAAGCCCTTCACCCCTTTACCATGAATGTGATTTTTAAAAAGGAAAACATTTACCCCATATTTTAATTTTAGAAGTTCTAGAATCCTGACAGTGTGAGGTTTGCATTCTTGGTGATTCTCTTCTAGATCTGACAGGAAGGCAGGGTCTTCTGTGTCCACTTCTGGAACAAATGCCCATCTGTAACTGGAAGAGACAAGCCCAAGGTCAGGCATGCTGGCTCAGACCCCTTTAACAATTTTAAAAAGTTTTATCAAGATATAATTCACACATCACACCCATGCGAGATATACAATGGCTTTTATTATATTCATAGAGTCGTACAGCTACTGCCACAATCAATTTGAATATTTCATTACCCCCAAAAGAAACCCTGTACCCCTCAGCTGTCATCCCTCAGTCCCCTGTACCCCTAGACAACCACTGATCTATACTGTCCCTATAGACTTTCTTATTCTGGACATTCCCTATGAATGGAGTCAGACAACGTATGTTCCTTTGTGTCTGGTTTCTTTCACATAGCACAGCATTATGAAGGTCCATCCCTGCTCTAGCATGTATCAGAATTTCATTTCTTTTTAAAGCTGAGTAGTATTCCATTGTATGGATATACCACATTATGTGTCCATTCATCAGCTAACAGCCATCTGGGTTGTCTCCACTTTTTGCCTATTATAAATAATGCGGCTATGCACATTTTTGTACATCAGCACCCATATTTTAGAAAACAGACTTTTTTTCGTGGAGCAGTTTTAGGGTCACAGCAAAGTTGAACAGAAAGTACAGACAGTTGCTATATACCCCGTTCCCCACATATAACCACCTCCTCTACTACTGACATCTCGCTCCAGAGCAGTGCATTTGTGAAAACTGATGAACCCATATTGACTTGCCATAGACACCCGAAGTCCAGACTTTACTGAAGGCCCCACTCTTTGTTTTGTACATTCTGTACAAAGGTACAGGTGTATAATGACATGCACCCACCATCACAGTATCACACAAGTGGTTTCACTGCCCTGAGAGTCCTCTGTGCGCCCTGATTTACTTCCTCTTCTTTTATCGGCCCCTGAAAGCCAATGATCTCTTTACTGTCCCTGTGGTGTTGCCTTTTCCAGAATGTTACGTGGTTGGCCTCACACAGTGTGTAGCCTTTTCAGAGTGGCTTCTTCCACTTAGTAATGTGCACTTTACAGGATATACTTTGAAAGCACAGACATTTCTACAGGATTACTCTCTTTGCAAGAGGAGGGCAGAGGGAAGCCGCCTCTAGGGCCAGGCATGAAATTAAATGAATGAGCAGCTGCATTAAGCCTCCAGGCAATGTAAGCCTAAGGGGCAAAGTGAATTGGAGATGACATGCTCCAAATAGAGGCATTTGTATCTAACTGAACACAGATAAGAAAAAAACCCAAAACAAAAAACAACTACCCAAATGTAGTGAGGACCACCAGTGGGTAACCCCTGTTTTATAAGTATTCAGTAGCAAAACCTACAAAAAGACACACAAGCCACAGAAATGCATTCATAAACACTGCTGTCAGCCAAAGTCACAAAACCACAGATGTTATAAGTAATACGAAACTTGGTGTTTAACTTGGTGTTTAGAGCTGGCTCATGGGCCACTCGAAACCTATACTGTGGCTTCCCATGAACTGTACCAAAAAACAAGTGAAAGTGCTTAAAGAGAAAAAAGAAATCACCTACTGCAAAAAGGACACGTGATCTTATGTGACTTACATTTGAAATAATGGCATCTTGTCAGGTGGAAACGAAAGAGCTGTGTCCAAGAACTTGCAAGCTGATAAGTATAAGATGAGTTCACTCTGGGGTATCTCCCCCACTGGGGGCCCATTTCCATCCATAATTGATACTTTAATTCTGTTTATTTTGTTGCTGCTTCTATAAATTTACAAAAAAAAACTCTTGTTATAAATTCATTCACATTCACCTTTGAAATGTCCTTAAAAAGGATTTTCCTTCTAAGAAATTTTTAAAATAGCTAGTCCCAGCTTGGCACCTGTAGCACAGTGGTTACTGCACTGGCCACATGCACCAAGGCTGGCAGGTTCTTACCCGGCCTGGGCCAGCTAAACAACAATGACAACTGTAACCAAAAAATAGCCAAACATTGTGGCAGGTGCCTGTAGTCCCAGCTACTTGGGAGGCTGAGGCAAGACGATCGCTTAAGCCCAAGAGTTGGAGTCTGTGAGCTGTGACGCCATGGCACTCTACCAAGGGCGACCAAGTGAGACTCTGTCTCAAAAAAAATAAATAAATAAAGCTAGTCCCTCACAAATACTTCAAGAAAACATCATTTAGCATCAGATAACCCTGTATCATAAAGTGATGTCCATTCGTCTTCACTTTCTCATGTGTGCGCAGACCTGTACGACTTACCTCAATGACTCATCTTCTTCTTTTAGATCTTCTTCAAGCTGGATAAATATCTGAATCTGAAAAAGAAAAGATGCAGTCAAGTTACTATTCGAGATTTGTTTATTTATTTATTGACACAGAATCTCATTCTGTTTCCTGGGCATTGGTGTCATCATGGCTCACTCTAGCCTCAATCTTCTGGGCTGAAGCTATTATCATGCCTCAGCCTTCTAAGTAGCTGCGACTACAGGCATGCACACCACACCTGCCTAATTTTTAACATTTTTTGTAGAGAGAGGGTCTCATTTTTTGATAGAGAGAGAAGGTCTTACTATGCCGCTCAGGCTAGTCTCAAACTCATGGGTTCAAGTGATTCTCCTGTCTCCAACTCAAAGTACTAGGATTACAGATGTGAGCCACAATACTTGGCCTTGAGAGAGATTAAATCTACCCAAATTTTTATGTCTATAAAAAAGCAGCAAATAATTAAGAATTCAGGTGGCAGTAAGGGAGTAGGCAGAAGTCTTAGGTAGATGACATGTCCCCTAAGATGTGACCTTGGAGTATGGCTCCATTGTTTTTTAACATATTAATCACTACCTACAATAATTATTTGTAACATGTTTTATTTTATTTTTTTTTGAGACAGAGCCTCAAGCTGTCACCCTGGAGAGAGTGCTGTGGCATCACAGCTCACAGGAACCTCCAATTCCTGGGCTCAAGCAAGTCTCCTGCCTCTGCCTCCCAAGTAGCTGGACTACAGGCGCCCGCCACAATGCCCGGCCATTTTTTGGTTGCATACGTCATTGTTGTTTGGCGGGCCTGGGCTGGATTCGAACCCGCCAGCTCAGGTGTACGTGGCTGGCACCTTAGCCCATTGAGCCACAGGCGCCGACCCTGTAACATGTTTTAAATTCAAAGCAAAATAACAGAATGAACAACCATACCTGTCATCCAATTCAAGAATCTAAATGTAAGCTACGGGTACTGTTCTGCTGACTCCCTTCACTCTATTCCCTGCCCCACTTTTCTTATCCCCTCCTGCTCCTGTAAACACAATCTTATATTTTGTGTTTATCATTACTTAGCTTTTTAGAAAGTACAATATATCCTTCAATAGTATAGTGTTCCATTTTACTTGTTTCTGATTCTACAAAATGGTATTAAACAACAAAAAAGTAATGATACAAATTAGTTGGAATAGCTGACAGGTAAGGGATCAAATATGATTATAGGATAAAATACTCTATTTAACCAGGACCTATGTACAACCAACCTGATAAAAAAATAACTTTCAGCTAAAATTAGATACATATGAGGAAGTACATGACATGCCTATGAAAAGAATTTTAAAGTATGGGCGGCGCCTATGGCTCAGTAGGTAGGGTGCCGGCCCCATATACTGAGGGTGGCAGGTTTGAACACGGGCCCCGGCCAAACTGCAACAAAAAATAGCCGGGCATTGTGGTGGGCACCTGTAGTCCCAGCTACTTGGGAGGCTGAGACAAGAGAATTGCCTAAGCTCAAGAGTTGGAGGTTGCTGTGAGCTATGTGATGTCATGGCCCTCTACCAAGGGCAATAAAGTGAGACTCTGTCTTTACCAAAAAAAAAAAAAAAGAATTTTAAAGTACTTTTAAAAGCCCCAACCTTTCAACAGTACCATACTCATACTCACCAATTCAGAGACCATTATTGGCCACAATGAAGTCAAATGTTGAGGAGAGATTCTTAGCAGCAAAACTCTGAAAAAAAGAAACATCTGAGCAGCAACTATGGATGTCTGTCCAACTCTGAGATTGTCTGTCAGGCGTTCTAAGGAAAGAAAATTTTAAAGATGTCACACAAATATGCAGTTTGCGGTTTCTCATTAGACAAAGTAGAAAAATAAAAATGTAACTGCTTTGACATTCTGTTAACAACCTGGTATAAGAAACAAGTGATAGAGGCACCTAGTCTACCCCCAGTCCTCCTCTTTGTGAAGTATAGCAGGAGTTCATGCCTTCGCCAAGGGAAGTGACTCTTACTCACACCCCTGCCACAGCTGAGCAGAGAGGCATCCAGAAATCCACTGGATGACCAGTAACTTAAATTTTCAGCTAAGAATATGAATTATAAGACACAGAAGACAAAGACCACCCTTGGTGAGTGATGGACTTAAACAATCATATAGGAGACACCGTATTTTGCAGGTGGTGGGCAAGAGCAAGTGAAAGAACAAGCGAATAAAACAGGTATTTTCAGTAAATTTAGATTTCATGGTCATGACAAAAACTTTAGTTCCTGCAGAGGGGGTCAAAGTTGCAAGATACACTATCTAACCCTTAACACGTGGGTCTCCACTGAAATAATTATTTGCAGAATGTGATCCTTCCCTCTTACCCCCCTACAGCTTAAGATTTCTTAGGAATTTAACAAATTGTTAGACCAAACAGGTGAACAATAGTCATGCTAACTAAGATTTGCTGTAGTACATTACTAATAAACTTCCTTTTGTTTGAGCTGCCTTAGGTGGGTTTTTATTTCTTGCCTTTAAAAGTACTAGGACCGGGCAGTGCCTGTGGCTCAGTAGGTAGGGCGCCAGCCCCATATACTGAGGATGGAGGGCTCAGACCCAGCCCCAGCCAAACTGCAACAACATAAAAAAAATAGCTGGGCGTTGTGGCGGTTGCCTGTGGTCCCAGCTACTTGGGAGGCTGAGGCAAGAGAATCGCCTAAGCCCAGGAACTGGAGGTTGCTGTGAGCTGTGATGCCATGGCACTATACCAAGGGTGAAAAAGTAAGACTCTGTCTCTACCAAAAAAAAAAAAAAAAAAAAAGTACTAGGACCAAATGAAAGATCATGCATAGTTCAGACACTTGACTTTTTAAGAAGTATTTTGCACTTCTGGTTCCAGACAAGTTGGGGTAAGCATATTACATCCTATTCCTTCTTTAGTTGCAATGAAAACTTCGAACAAATACATAAACCAACTATTAGAAAACTGACAGACAGGAGGAAAAAGGGCAAGACTGGCTAGAAACCCTGGGACGTAGGGAATGACTTGGTGGTATGTTCTCTGGGATTTCTTTATTTTTAATTTTATTCTGGCCTGGGCATCTGAGAAGACTATAGTTTGAAATATGCCAAAATTTCAACTTGAATGGAAAAGGCAATCAAAAGACACCAATACTGGCTTGGTGCCCGTAGCACAGTGGTTACTACACCAGACACATACACTGAGGCTGGCAGGTTTGAAACCAACCCCAGATCAGCAAAACAACAATGACAACTGCAACGGAGAAATAGTTGGGTATTGTGGAAGGCGCCTGTGGTCCCAGCTGCTTGGGAGGCTGAGGCAAGAGAATTACTTGAGTTTGAGATTGCTGTGAGCTGTGACACCACAGCACTCTAATGAGGGCAACATAGTGAGACTCTGTCTCAAAAAACAAAACAAAACAAAACAAAACAAAACAAAAACCCAATACTGAGATAACATGGAGGTTAGAATTATTGGCAAAGGGCCAGGTATGGTGGTTCATACCTGTAATCCCAGCACTTTGGAGGCCAACACAGGAGAATCACTTGAAGCTAGGAGTTCAAGACCAGCCTGGGCGAGATAGTAAGACCCTGTCTTTACAAAACATAAAATAAGAGTGACACCTGTGGCTCAAGGAGTAGGGTGCTGGCCCCATATACTAGGGGTGGTGGGTTCAAGCCCGGCCTTCGCCAAAAACTGCAAAAAATAAAAATAAAAAAGCACAAAACATAAAATAATTAGCTGGATGTGGTGGTGTATACCTGTATCCTAGCTACCTGGGGGGAGGTGAGAGCACTGTTTGCGAGCCTAGGAATTCGAAGGTATTGTGAGCTATGACTGCATTACTGTATGTTAGCCTGGGAGAGGGAGATGCTGTTTCTTAAAAATATACACACACAAAAAGAATTCTTGAAAAGGATTTTAGGGGGTGGCTCCTGTGGCTCAAAGGAGTAGGGTGCCGGCCCCATGTGCCGGAGGTGGCGGGTTCAAACCCAGACCCAACAAAAAACTGCAAAAAAAAAAAAAAAAAGAAAAGGATTTTAGGGCGACGCCTGTGGCTCAAAGGAGTAGGGCACCGGCCCCACATACCGGAGGTGGTGGGTTCAAACCCACCCCCACCCCACCCCTCAGCCAAAAACTGCAAAAAAAAAAAAAAGGATTTTAAAGCTACTATTAAAAACACTCCAATAAATCAATTATACACACTTGAAACAAATAATAAAAAATAGTTTCAGCAACGAAATAGAAGATATAAAGAAAAGCCAAATGGAAATTTCAGAACCAAAAATATACAACCACAGACACAAAACAACTCACTGCAAGAGTTCAATAGCAGAATGGAGGTAACAGGAAAGAGGGAAGCTGACAACAGATTCAATTATTCCAACTGAATGAAGGAGATAAAAAAAGCTTAAAAAATAAAACTGAACAGTCTCAAGAGACCAGTGTGACAAGGGAGCTGACATTTGAGTCAACAGAGTTCCAGAAGTAGAGGAAAAAGAATATAGATTTGGAAAATATGCGAAGAAACAATGACTGAAAACATCCCAAATTTGATGAAAGACACATCTACAGATAAAAGTTGGTGAGTGAACTCTAAAAAGGATAGAAGCAAAGAAATCCACACCCAGACATATCAGAATCAAACTTCTGAAAACTAAAGACAAAGAAAAAAATTCTCGATAATAGTCAGACTGAAATGACACGTGATCTAAAGGGAACAATAATTAGAATGACAGCAGATTTCTCATCAGAAACCAGGGAACCAGAAAGAAGGTGAAAGTAAAGAACTTCAACCTAGAATTCTATTTCCAACAAAAGTATCCTTCAAAAATTAAAGTTTTTTTTAAAAAGCCCTGAAAATAAAATAACATGAATGAAGGTGAAATGAAGAGTTTCAATGAAGGAAAACTAAGAGTTTGTTGCCAGGGGTCTATTCTAAAAGAAAGGCCAAATGGTGCTCATCAGACGAAAGGAAATGACCAGGGCAGTGACAGGGATGGATCAGCAGTCTCAGGTGGAGGGTGCGACTACACAGGGAAGGCCTGGAGGAGCTGCTTTGTGCTGATGAAGAGTTCTGAGTCGGGCCTGTGGTGTTGCCAATGAGGACTCTATGCTCACTTGCATAGAGCTGGACATACAAGCAAAGAAGGTAGATGAAACCCAGTGAAATCTGGAAAAGGTAACAGTTGAGTTAATGGTATTATTCTAATGTCGACTTCTTGGTTTTGATAATGGACTATAATCATAGGAGATGTTACCCCTATGAAGCTGGACGAATCATATACATATATAGGAACTCTCAGTACAATTTTCGTAACTTCTTGTGAGTTACAAAATCTTTTGAGTTCTTAATCTATTTCAAAATAAAAGGTTTTTTTTTTTTTTTTGGTAGAGACAGAGACTTTATCATCCTCGGTAGAGTGCTGTGGCATCACACAGCTCACAGCAACCTCCAGCTCCTGGGCTTAGGGGATTCCCTTGCCTCAGCCTCCAAAGTAACTGGGACCACAGGCGCCCACCACAACGCCCAGCTATTTTTCTGTTTTGCAGTTTGGCTGAGACTGTGTTTGAACTTGCCACACTCGGTATATGGGGCTGGCACCCTGCCCGCTGAGCCACAGGCGCCGTTCCAAAGATTTATTTTTTTTATTTTCCACCTTTTATTTCCATTGGTAAAAATAAAAGTATTTTTAAAAAGCAGTTTGTCCAGACAGGGCATATTTAATATTGGTACTCCAAATTAAAGCTAAACTCATGTTTATTTTTTTGCCAAGATGATTTATTTTAGAACCCAATTTTCTTTATCCTCTAATAGTCCTTTCTTAGCTAACTGACAGCCTTACAAGCAGACAGCCTCTGCCTGCATGACTGTCACAGGCTGTGATAGTGTAGGCTGGCCCTTCAATCACTCTGAGCCCTTATCTGTGAAACCACAGTTCTGCCTACCTCAAGTCACAAGTGTCCTGCTCGTGACCAAAGCCTATCATTGGAAGCAAAAGGGCTCAGACTTCCATTCAGGTTTTGCCATTAGTGGTGACAAAACTTTAGGCAGGTGCTAATCTCTCCTAGAATCAGTATCCTGATGTAAAAGTAAAGCTAACACACCCATGACAGTGAGGAAGACTTACAAGGTGGGAGGTATTCCAACAGACAGGATGAGCCACACTTGTCCAGCTCAAAGGGAAGACAGAAATTCCTCTGAATCAGTGGTTCTCAGCCTTCCTAATGCCGCGACCCTTTAGTATAGTTCCTCATGTTGTGGTGACCCCCAACCATAAAATTACTTTCGCTGCTACTTCATGACTGTAATTTTGCTACTGTTATGAATCATAATGTAAACGTCTGATATGCGGGATGCATATGCATTGTTACAAAGGGGTCGTGACCCATAGGTTGAGTACTGCTGCACTAAATCTTTCCGAGCCCTTAGAAGCCTTTGTGAGGAGCAATGCCTGTCCTTCTCTCATTATAAAAAACACAGCAATTGTTGAGGACAATTAATGACAATTAATGACATAGTGGGGCATGGGGGAAGGGGAGAGCAGGCAGAGGGAGAAGAAGGGATGGGGGTGAGGGAAAGAAAACAAAAAAAGAAAATATAGACTAATTCTCACATAAATTGGATTCAATTTTGACCAAAGTATATTACCTAAACATTAATTTTTTTTTTTTTTTTTTGAGAGAGCCTCAAGCTGTCACCTTGGATAGAGTGCCGTGGCTTCACAGCTCACAGCAACCTCCAATTCTTGGGCTCAAGCGAGTCTCCTGCCTCCACCTCCCAAGTAGCTGGGACTACAGGCACCCGCCACAATGCCCAGCCATTTTTTGGTTGCAGCCGTCCTTGTTGTTTGGCGGGTCCAGGTTGGATTTGAACCTGCCAGCTCAGGTGTATGTGGCTGGCGCGTTAGCCACTTAAGCCACAGGCGCCGAGCCTAAACAGTAATTTTTAATTCAACTTGTTAATATGTTGCTTAGGATATTGTATCCTTATTTATAAGTGAAATATGTTTGTAATTTCCCTTTATAACAATATATTTTCTCCAATTTTAATATCAGGTATATCCAGATTAAGTAGAATGATTTTGAAATATTTCTTCTTTTTCTATTGTCTATAAGATTTGGCATGATCTGTTTTTTGAAATTATCTTTTACTTTTATTTATATAATATTAGTTGTCTATTTTTTGAGACTTTGGAAAAAAAA
>CAUYRH010139867.1:0-38231 GCA_963574655.1 Perodicticus potto
TATTATTAATTAAATTGATCTTTAATGGTATAAGATTACTAATGATTAGCTTGTTCATCTAACACAGAACTTAAGCCAGACATCAAAAATTTGGCTCTGTAGTTCAGATTATATATGAAACCAGCACATTGTACCCCTTGAATGAACTAATGTACTCAGCTATGATTTAATAACAAAAACAATTAAATAAATAAATAAATAAAAAGGGCTCAAATAAAATATTTCAATTAAGATTCAAATGTATTCTTTCATGCATTGAATGGATATCAATTGGGTATTAATGAGCAAGGAGCCGTGATATGTGGAATTCAAAGGTGTGGAAAGAGCAAACGATTTCAAGGCCAGGTTTCCCCATTGTGGGTCACTGGATAGTCAAATCTCTTCACAGCTGTCTTTATTCCTCTCTAAAAACAAAAGCATTTGTACGTAAACAGGATGCACATGCTTTAGAAGACTTGGGAATGACAAAAACTCAATTTGAACAGGCTGACACAGAAAAGAAAGCTCATCGAGAAGGCCAGGCATCATTCTGACATCAGGGTTAGTTCATCATTATCCAAGAACTTGAACTAATTCTCCAAGACTTTCCACTTCTTCACTTTGCCTTGCACCGTATTGGTTTCATCCTCTGGTACCACATGGTGATCCCTGGTCTAGCTCACAGAGTTACCACTGTTTGCAATCATAAGAAGGAGTCAAGCTCATAACACTCACCACAGAACCAATAATATGTCAAGAGACAGGGTGTTGGGGCAAGGAAGGAGACTTATTCGGGAGACAGCAAACCGGGAGGCTGGCTGACTAATGTCCTAAAAAAACATCTTTAGTAACTATGAACTTTGGGTTCTTTTTATGCTAAGGGGAGGGGTAGGAAGAGGGGAGTGCAAGAGATAACCAAGGACTGCAGCTATCTGGGGGTCAGTGAGGGCCCCAGGAGGGTGTAAACCTTTCTTGTTCTTGGTCAGTTAATCTTGGAGGATGAAAGTCAGGTCACGATGTTCCCACGAAACCTCAATGTAGCACTGTTACTTGTGCGTATGCTTTTCTCATCTCCCCAGGAGTTAGTTTTGGAGGAGTGACAGTTGTCATCCTTTTTCTAGCCCATGTGCAGAGCTAAGAAGAAGCTTTTAACCGAAAGAAAATTCCTACAGGGGGTCAGAAGTAAAATGAAGCAAGTGATGTTAAACCTCTTTTCCGCTGATACGGTCCCAGCCAAAACAGCACCTGTCTCTTTCCTAAGAATCTGTTCATTTAGGAGAAAATGATGCACATGTGTGAAGCTAGGGGCAACAGCAACTCCCTTGAGAGCTGGTTATGCAGAGAAAAACCAGCTGCTGTGGAAAGAGGCATGAAGAAAGGCTGGCTTGCCAAAATCAAAAGTTCATCTCAAGGATTCCTGCCAGTGCTGTTCTTCTGTCATGAGCTGAATTGTGTTTCCCCAAAATTCAAATGCAGAGGCCCTCACCCCCAATAACTCAGAATGTGACTGTATTTGGAAATAGGGCCTTTACAGAGATGACTGATGTTAAATGAGGTTCTACAGGTGGGTCCCAATCCAATGGGACAGATATCCTTACAAGCAAAGGACACACGGACACCAGGGATGTGCGTGGTCAGAGAAAAGACCATGTGGGGACAAAGTGAGGAGGCAGCCAGCTGTGAGCCAAAAGAGAAAGGCCTCAGAAGACGCCAAGCCTTCTGACATCCCAGTGTAAGACTTCCTCCTCCAGACCTCTTGAGTGTTGGGGTACAGGATCCAGTTCCCGGAAGGCAGCTGATCTGGTTTGCTCACTCAGCAGAACTAGCGAGGTCTGCCAAGGCACCGTGCAAACAGAGAGCTACAGCAAAACAGGCCCAGGGCCGGCGACGTGAATGGAAAGCAGAAGGAAATTCACTCAAGATTCAGCAACAAAGACAAAGTTTATTTCAGTAAAGAGAAAGTGTACTGCCTTGCAGAGAGGTGGAGGTGGGTCTCTCTTGCAGTGAGAAGAGAGGGACCCCAACACAAGGCAGTGTAAAGATATATTTTCTTTCTCTCCATTTGAAATTGTTTGTGTAACTCTCATTGGTCTCTCTGCATCTCCTGCCACCTCCATCCTTTTCTTTTGGTCATTGATTACCTAGGTGACCTCATACCCACATTCTCTTCCTTTTTTTTGGTGAGAATTGCTGAGTGCAGATCTAACTATTGATTTTACCAATACATGGGGTATTTGTGGTGTGTGGCGTTCACCTTGTGTCCAAATGTGGAAACTGAGTTTTGGGCAGGACACACTTGCTCCGTTGATTCACTGTGTTCCTGTAATGTTTGTAATGGTCCCACGAGCCATCCGTGTCCAGCAGGCCAGGCTTTCTCCCATGCCCCCGAAGCCTCTAGGTTTGTCCCTTCTCAGAAAGAAAATATATTTTTCTTGTTTAAGGCACCCAGTCTGCAATAATTTTGTTGAGGAACTCCTAGCAAACTAACACAGCTTCTAAATAAGACATGAATTTTTCCTACCAGATCTTTTTTGGTCTATTTTTTAGAGAAAACACATGTACAGCCCCAACTGCACCCCTCCAACTCCCAGCCATTCCTATGATCACAAAATGCGACGTAGTATTTTTGACAAATGCCGTGAGAGTGCTGAAACACACCAAGAAAGACCAGATAAGGTCCTTCTAGTTAGAGGCCAAGGTTAAGGAGGTTAGGCTATGTACACAGATTTAAACTAGTGGTCCTCAACCTTTGGGTTCAAGGTACCCTGGATCATTACTGCAGACACTTGACTACCCCACATCTGAAACTTCTTATATTTGGAAAATTGTCTGCTTTACAGATCCCAGTAGAGAAGC
The DNA here is from genome assembly GCA_963574655.1 of Perodicticus potto. NCBI lineage: Eukaryota > Metazoa > Chordata > Mammalia > Primates > Lorisidae > Perodicticus > Perodicticus potto. The sequence continues at coordinate 2,836 of CAUYRH010139867.1, forward strand.
TGATAGAGACAGTTAGTTGCCTTCCCGGCCTTCCTTGCAGCTCAGTGTGGGAAAAGACCTAAGTTCTGCTAACCGTACACATCATCCTGGATATGATATGCAGCTAGTGACCCAAGACTGAACTGAACACCTCTCAGAAAGTGGTAGTGGTGCAGGCAGTAACAGAGGGTAGAAAGTGGCAGCAGGGAGGGCCAGATGTCCGTGGGGCCCACTGTACAGCTGGAACATCAGGGCTCTGTCCTGAGGGGACCTGTCAGCTGAGTGATTCCAGACAACATCCCTGGTCCCTGCCCGGTCTCAGGCCTCCTTTTCCCCCCTCCAGCCACGGGGTAAGCTGCCCCAGATCTACCTAACGAATTTGTTTTCTCCTCAAAATTAGTCCTTCTGGGCTGGGCACAGTGGCTCAGCACTTTGGGAGGCTGAGGTGGGTGGATTGCTTGAGCTCAGGAGTTTGAGACTGACTATGAACAAGAGTGAAACTTCATCTGTACTAAAAATACCAAAACGATCAAGGCATTGTGGTGGGTGCCTGTAGTCCCAGCTACTTGGGAGGCTGAGGCAAGAGGAATGCTTGAGCCCAGGAGTTTGAGGTTGCTGTGAGCTGTGATGCCACCGCACTCTACCCAGGGTGACAGAATGAGACTCTGTCTCAAAAAAAAATAAAATAAAACACAATAAACCAAAACAACAAAATTAGTACCTCTGTGCTTGCACTAAAAACCCTGACTGGCAACACTGCTACTTTGGTTAGCTCTTCGCCACCAACTTTCCAAAAACTTTGTTTCATATAGTACATTTCCCTTTGTGCCACAAAGGGGCCTCATCCTTTACAAGACAGGAAGTGACCTGGCTCGGAGTTACTCTACAGGCCAGTATACACCTTCATTTGCTTAATTTGGAAATATGCCAACTTATAAGACTTGACTCCAAGAGACTTTTAGCTCATCTTGTAAGTCAGCGGTTCTCGAAGTGGTGTCCAGGACCTGGATTCTTCAAGGGCGTTCATGTAGCTAAACCTATTTTTTAGAGTAACACCAAGATGTTATTCGCCTTTTTCATTCTCACTCTATCGTGAGAGTACAGTAGAGTTTTCTAGAGGTTACTTGGCATGTGATAATATTGTATAATGAAATGTGTCAATATTTGGAAGATCTGTACAACTCAATGAACCAATATTTTCTGGACAACCAAGGCATAATGTTTACAAAATTATGCATAAATCAGGATACTTTTAAATTGCAAAACAAACAGAGTATGAAACATTTATTGATATGGTTTCAGATTTCACCTTGTAACTATTACAAAACCATTAGTTGTTGAGTTTTGGCATAGTATCGAAGAAGAATATCACATTTATTTAAAAAACTGTTAGAATAATGCTGTGTTTTCAATTATACATATATCTGTGAGAGTCTGGATTTTCTTCATATCCTGCAATTGAAATAATACTGCAACATACTGCAGGCAAAAGCACATATAGTCTGTGTTCAATTGAGACAAATTAAAATGACTTACTGAAAAGTTAAAATAATGCTTCTCTTCTCATAAAAATGTTTTGTTTGGGAAAACAGTGCAGAGATTTTTTTAAGTAAAAATGTTATTTATGTTAACTTATATTGGGTTTATATTGTTATTAACTAATGAATATTTTTAAAACTTCTCTTTTAATTTCTCATACAGTAAATATTGATAATATAATTCACATAAACAAAAACTCTTTGGGGGTTCTCAAATTTTACCTATGTAAAAGTTTCGTGAGACCAAAAATTTTGAGAATAGCTACAATGTTTAAAAAATGTCTAAATCATTGTTTCTAAAGACCTACTTGCTATTATTATGTCCTTCAAAAAAAGTACTATAGGCCCTATAGGCAATTTCAAGAACAACTTCTGAAAATGTTTTGAGATACAGCACATCGTGGGATGAATGTTTTGATTTCCAGGGTAACTATTTAAGGGAGCAAGCCTTATTTGGATGTAGAATTCTTGCGTGTTTAACTAAAAAATTTCAGATTGTAGCTTTTAGATTCACACATCGTGTGTTGTCACTGAAAGTACAGGGAAGAAAAACAAACTGGCTCACCTGAAAATGGATGAGACAGACAATTAAATGAGCGATGACTTTGTTACTATAGAAACCTGATATGGTTAAGCCCTGAGACCTGACACCCTTGTGCTTTGGACCTTTGGGTCACTCTGAGTCCGTAGCCCTGAATTTGTATTGTTGGTGGTGGAAGAGACCCCAGATCCTCCATTTAGAAGGGAAGCGATTTTGCAAACACACCCTGGCACTCTCTGTGTGGCATTATTTTCATCACACATTATTTAGCCTTTTTCTCTTTCAGAGCAGGTCAGACACAAAAGGACACCAGCAGGAACAAGCCCCAACACTCATGTCCTCATCTCTTTAAAATACTGAATTTTTAGCACAATTGAAGATTTGAGACAGGCTCCGAGTTCCTATAGATACGAGGCAAACTCTGCAAAGAGCCTCACTCCTTAATGTAAAAAGTCAGTTTCTGGAAAGAGAACAAAGGATAGAACTGTAAGTTCCATATTTGCTTTCTGCCTGTGTGGAATAAACAGCAAGCGATTAAAGGAGACACGTGTGTCCTTCATCGTGCAAAATATCTGTAGGTGGAAGGTCTAGCCTCTTCTTTTTCTGGCTTTGGCATTTAAACAGGGCCAGAATGTGGTGAAACAATGGTAGAAGTTTACGCTAAGATATTAATTACATGTGTTTGTTACCTCTCTGTAGAGCGTGTGTGTGATTACCATAGTAATCAAGCTAGAAAGGAGTTTTGAATAAAGCAGTGGATAATTGTAAAGTGGTAGGCAGAGATTGGGTACTGCCCTTGCAAGGCTACTCACATCCTGTGATATGGGTAAAAAGGCTAGAAATGAAATAATAATAAAATGAAAACTGAAATAAACATAGGTCCATCAATGAGTGTAAGCTTAAGAACTTAATAATTTCAGCCATTTAAGCTGCTTTTGTGAGAAAGTAAACTTGAATAAATTTCTCAGGTATTTTAATTAATGCAAAGTCCCATTTCTTTAGTTTTACATCCTGTAAGACAGAAAATCACACAGCCAGTTAGAAAGTGAGCTGAGTCAAAGGCCACAAAACTTAACACTGTCACAACAAAATAGTTTCATTTCCCAAGCTCCAGTTGGTGGCCCAGTTACCCCAAATAAATTTAAAAGATCCCTGATTCATGTAAGAAATAATTTGATTATTCTGTAATGTTTACTGCAAAAAGATTTTCTGTAATTCTAACACAACTCCATCACTTTTCTGTAACTCTATCTCTTCCCTCTTTTTAAACTGTGATTTATGATTATAGAATTTAATAGCTGTAAAGACCTAAGACATGATCTAGTTCAATAGCCTTATTTTACTAATGATGAAAGTGAAAATCAGAAAAGTGAAACTGAATAATTTACCTGCTATGCCAGGAAAATTTTTAAAGATCATCAATTAGATTATTTTTGAAAGAAGTTCAAAGTACAGTAAGTATATTCTTTTCTTTACTCTTTTTTTTTGATCAACATAATTTAAGTGTACCTTGGTTTAACTATAGGTTCAAGTGTGCCATGAGACTAAAAAGGTTGGATAAACTAAGAGAGTTCCCAAAAGAAAACACTTCATCTCATTTGTATTTCCCATTTATTTATTACCCAATCTAAATTGGAGATGTGCAAAAATATTTCCATTCATTCAAAAATATTATAGGCCTCTTTTTGTGCAAACATAAATACAATTCTTGTTATATTTTTATAACCCACCTCTCTATCACAGGTGACATTTTATTCGTAAAAGACAAAAAAAATACTGAAGTAATTTAGTGAAATGCTCAGACATTGCAAAGCTAACCATAATGAGAAAATTGTTATCTATTTTATCTGCCCTGGTAACATTCTTTTAAATGTCATAAACTAAGGTTCAGGGTCTTCAAATAGGCAGTAAAAATGATACTTACAAAAATGACTAAGGATAGGTGCAGTACCATTAATTAAGCAATAATCTCTTTGAAATCAGTCATTACCAGCAGTATTTTGCTATAGGCCATTAACACTCTAACTAGCGAGTCATTAATAGTGGTAATAACCAATTCTGAGGGGATTATTGCTTGAATAAACTATATATAATAATTTTTAAGCTTTGTAAAAATTTTCAAACTTTTATGTTAACCTTTGAATAGTAAGTAAGTATGGACAGAATTAGCCAAGAATATTGCTGGCTCATTTTTAAAACATAAATATTTATTCTCTCCATCTGTCTATTCTTGTATATTTGCCCATCGTGTCTTTAACATTTGAGGCTAGCACTCCTGGTACTGCCAATGGAGAGAGTTTTGTCATTTCCTTTTGTGAAATATTCCTGAAGACCATGCAGTGGTCTTCTGTCACTTAGAAACAAGCATTACTGTTGACTTCTTTTGAAGTCCAAGCCCACTTGAAGTCAGTTTCTATCTGGTGTCATCTCGGTCACTTTGCCAATTTTGGCTTTTTGCATGCCAGAAATATTGTCTTCAGTAAAGTAGTCATGGGTTGAACTTCTGCAGCTTGCTCAGATGCAAAAGATCACACCCAACAAGGAAATAGACCCAATTAGGGGACTGGGTAGATGAAAGGGTTCCTAATTATTTGATCCACAATGATAGTCCCAAGCTCCCTCCCATTACCCCAGGTCAGTGAAGCTCCAGCAAAGCTTCTGTGGTAGTTCTCACTGTCTTGGTTATTATAACATTCTTATTTTTCCTTCATTTTTGATCTTGGGGGAGGTGAGAGATATTTCTCTGAGATATGTGGTTAACATTCTATCTTGACTCTTAGAAAAGCATAGACTCCTCTTTAAAAGAATTAGCCAAATAAGGAAAGCCAAAGATACTGGAAAAGAAAAAAGAACATGAGCAGCAGAAAGAGAATCATCCTTCTTCCAGAGAATCACAAAATCTTCTCTATTCAGAAATAGTATTAAGATATAAGAATATTTTATTAAACATATGATTAAGGGTTGTCTACCTTAATATTCAAGAAGATGCTGACTGTGAAATTGATAAACCATAAGAAAATAATCCAAGAAAAAGAAAGACTGACTATTTAAAGACACAATATAAGAAATGAAAGTGGAATTTAAATTCGACACTAGAGAAAACGACCAAATGAATCAATAGATAAATTTGTAAATTTTCTTACATAAAGAGATCAAAATAAGACTACATAAAAACTGGAAACTTTTGTGCATTACCAAACTTAATAAATTAAATTTTTTAAAAATTCAAGGAAACTATTTCCCAAAAAAAATTGATAAAGCTTTAATTTTAAGGGATTTATAGCAAACAACTAGAAAAATTCTGTCTCCTTTAAGTAAATGGAAAACAAATAATTCAGAAAAGTGACAAACACGTGAAACAATAATTACCTTGTTTAGTAATCAAAGACATAGCAAATTATATTACAGCATATATCAGTTCACTATCAAATTAGAAAAATACAAAAGCCTGTAATGCCAGGAGTGAGGAACTATTGTACTCCGATAGAGGAAGTGAAAGGAACCAACCCACTTCACCTCTGCCCAGAAAGTAATTTGGCAATTTAGGAATACAGAAATATATTTTGAGATCTGAGAATCTAAAATCTGTGTAAGTTTCCCACACAAGAGAAAAACACAAACTCAATTGGGGGGTAGGCCTAGGCAGGAGGGGAACTGGGGTGCTCTCACCTAATAGGCACAATGTTAGGGTATATGGCAAACCTCATGAGCGAGGTGCACAACTACAACTTGGACTCTAACAAATGCAAACAATGTAACCTAATCATTTGTACTCTCATATTAATCTGAAATCTTTTTTAAATTAAATTAATAAATTAAAATAAAATATGTGGTAAGTAATACAATGGAACTAACCCTTCTCCCTGTAAGAGGTGGTGTCTATTTTCTCCCCTTGAGTCTGGGTTGAAGCCTGTGCCTACTCTAACCAATGAAGTATGAAAGAATGATACCTCCTGACTTCCAGAGTCATTAAAACTTCCACCTGCTGCTCTCCTGCCCTGGCCCTTGAGCTCCTCCCTTGGAATCCAGCCACCATGATGAAAGGAAGCCAAGCAGCCATGGAAGAGGCACATCCCAGCTACAGCCTCAGTTGCATTACCCTCCCTAGTCCACTAGCCTCACTGGATGCCAATTAGGAAAGAGATAAGCTTTCTACACGAAGGGCTCCCAAAATTGCAGATTCATCAGTGAAGTGTTTTCTTCCCATCCCTGCAACTTTAACCAGTGTTGGCTTAAAAATCTTCATCCTCCAAAAAGAAATGCTTCCAACAGGAAACAATGGTCCCTTCAAATTGGAAGTCCTCACTACAATTTAGCCATTTTGGCTTCTCCCTGCTACTGAACCAACAGGCAAAAAAGAGTCTACTGTACTGGGCTGAGTAATTAATCTTTATAAACAAGGGAAAGTTGGGTTGCTTCTGCACATTGCGTGGGACAGATTATTTCCAGAACTCAGGGGATTCTCAGGTGCACCTCTGCATACTTCCTGAGTAATATTTAGGATTATAGCTACTTGTTGTAAAGGTTAGAAGTTTACAGACTTCTCAAAGAAATTTATCAAATGTTTTGTCCCAAGGCAAAGACCAAAGGGACAATCTCAGTCACTAACTTGACAAGATAGTCAGGAACACAAAGAGCCTATGCCCAAGAAAGAACAACCCAGACAACCTAGGTTCCAAAAAGTGATCCTCTCAAAGTCAGTGGAAGATCTCTCTCTCTCTCCAAGTTCCAAGAAGTCTAGATGGCCAGATTGAATACAAGGAGGACAAGGGACAAGACTGTTTATCACCTGCCACCATACACTTCCACACTTCATCAGTTCTAATTCCAGCAGTGAATAAATGTTTATCCTCCCAAATCATAATAGCTCAATATGATTTACAAAACACTTTATGTAGAATTATGCTTATGTGTAAAAATTAAAATACATTTCCCTTTATGAAGATATTCAAATATTTAGCATCTGGTTTCAAAACAAGATTTCATTACTAAACAAACTCTTTTAAGTGCCTTGCAAGTTTTAAAGTCTAGAAGTTGAATAGATCTTTACATAGAAAATCTTCCTCCATTTGAGCTCAGCAATAAGTGATTTTATTACCTGAATGCCTGAGTACATAATCTTTAAAAAGCAATTGTTACTCCACATCTATTAAAAAGTTATAAGAAGGAGCCTTGTTTCCTGAGCTGCAAGAATTTTGAAAAGTCAGTCAAAGCCATGGTTGAATACGATATCGCTTAGAAGTTCAAAGACAGTATCATATTAAAAATCAAAGCTTTTAGACATTTAGCTTTACTTAAAAGTCACCCAATATTAAACTGGAATGTTTCACTTACTTAAATTCTCTTTAATGAAGATCTTTGTACATCTTCTCATCTATATTAGTCCCTGATGATTACACCCCAAGGATATTAAAATCCCAGTCTGTCAAAACCACCAGAAAATATCTTCAAATGTTCACTTGGCAGTCTTTGTGATGCTGAATCTGTAATGTGAAGTATTATTTATAGCTAGGATGCTGCATTTTTCATTATGTAAATGAGCTTTAAGTAGTGGCCCAATTGCTGATTTGAATGGGTTGACTAAATCTTAAGAAAAGTTAGAACCATCAATACAGAGTAATTATCAAAGATGTTCTAAAACGGGAGGTACATGCTGATGTCGGAGCAGCTACGGAAGCACAAATGGAACTTGAATAAAAGCCCAGAGGAAGTAAAAGGTTCGTGCAAAATACAGGGAGGGAAGGAAAGGAAATATCCAGTTGAGTATATAAATTTCCTTTATTTGAATTTGTCTGAATTCTTATCATATAACCTACAAACTGATCATTCATCAGAAGCTGTAATCCCCAGCCAAAAATAATCCCAAAATATGTAAATAATATTTAAACAAAATACCATGTAACCCAATAATCAGTCTTTCCTCACTTCATGGGTCATCTTTTTTTTTTTTTTTTTTTGTGACAGTCTCAATATGTCACCCTCAGTAGAGTGCTGTGGCATCACAGCTCACAGCAACCTCACTCTTGGGCTAAAATGATTCTCTTACCTCATCCTCCCAAGTAACTGGGACTATAGGCGCCCGCCACAAGGCCCAGCTGTTTTTTTGTTGCAGTTGTCATTGCTGTTTAGCTAGCCCAGCCTGGGTGTATGGCCGGGCTCTACCCACTTAGCTACAGGAGCCACCCATGGGTCATCTTCTTTATCAGAGTGTTTTGCACTTCTTTTTTTGTTCATTTAACAATTAAAGGAATTTTGAAAAAAATGATGTGTCACTCCACCAATGTGTTTAATAACAAGCTTTGTTACCTCACATCTAGCACCAAAATCTATCTGCCAGTGAGATACGTTCATGTAATATTTATCCTCATGCTTTTTGTGGTAGGTAAGTATCAGACAAAGTATGTGTAAGAACATACACACATCTTCCAAAAACAAAAATTATTTTCAGAGACAATATAGTCTAACTCCATTTTGAAATAGTAGGAGAAGGATTAAGAGAAGGATTAACTTCATATAACTGAAAGCCTAAAGAAGTGACTTTGACAAGATAAAGATTTATTTTTTAGTCCTGTGAAAGAAGCCAGGAGGTAGCAGTTCTGAATTGTTATGGTTGAAACCCAGGGTCTAACTCTCCATTCCACCTCCCCAAGATCTGGCCTTCCTCTTCCTGAAAACAAGATAGCTGCTTGTGCTTCAGCCATCCACTAAAGATTCTAGCCATGCACAAAGGCCTTCTCTTTGAAAGAAGACCTCAGATCAATTTCATAGTACATTCCCACTTACAGTGTCATAGGCCAAATTTTTTTCAGATTTCCTTGCCTATAAAAGATATAGTGCTTTATATTATTATGCCAATTAATATATCAAAATCTAGACTCAGCACCTGTAGCTCAAGTGACTGGAGCACCAGCCATATGCACTGGAGCTAGTGGGTCTGAATCCAGCCCAGGACTGCCAGACAACAATGACAACTACAACCAAAAAATGGCCAGGTGTTGTGGCAGGCACCTGTGGTCCCAGCTATGTGGGAGGCTGAGGCAGGAGAGCCAATTAAGCCCAAGAGTTTGAGGTTGCTGTGAGCTGCTACACCACAGCACTCTACCCAGGGTGACAGCTTGAGACTCTGTCTCAAAAAAAATAAATAAATAAAATATATATGTATGTATATATATATCTGAGATCCATCATAAAAGTAGGAACCATCACAATGTTTGGATGAAAGCAGAACAGTTTTAAGTTATACCTAAGCCTGACAGAACCATTGAGGTTTTTTTCTTTTTTTTTTTTTTAATTTTTGATAGAAGGCTGAGTGCAGAGGCTCACACCTGTAATCCTACCACTCTGGGAGGCCAAGGTGAGTAGATCGCTTGATCTCAGGAGTTCAAGACCAGCCTGAGCAAGAGGAAGACCCCGTCTCTAAAAATAGCCAGGCATTGTGATGGGCACCGGTAATACCAGCTACTATGGAGACTAAGGCAAGAGTATTACTTAAGCCCAAGACTTTGAGGTTGCTGTGAGCTATGATGCCACAGCACTCAACTCAGGGTGACAGAGTTGAGTCACTCTCAAACAAAGATCCAAGTTCAATTCTAGTGTTGTGCATCTTTCTTTCACTAATCTTTATGATCCGAAAGATGGCAGTGTGAAGATTCATTGTTAGCACTCGATGACAAATGTATTCTTTGGTTTAAATATTAATAGTAATTCTGAGTTCTGTGGAGAGCCAAGATTTCCAAAACAAAGAGTTAAATGGGACCCATTTTGTCCTCCATGAAGAGCCCGGGCTGCCAGGGTCTCTGCCGTCCTGCTTCCTGAGCCAAGATCATCTTCCACTTGCTACTCTCTCCTCCACTCTCCCACTCCTCTTAAAGAGGAAAACACCTTTGGCCCACCCTTGTTGGAGAACACAAGCCATGCAGAGGACAAGACAGAACCGCCAGCTCCTAGGGTCTGAACTTGCATTCAGGAGGATGGGGAGAGTGGGGTGTCATGAGACGTGCGTATCACTTGGGGGAATGACGAGCACTCAGGGAAGTGTCAGCTGCTTTCCCACACCTGGGGGTTGGCTCACCCGCTTTGCAAGACCTCGAAGCCTCCTCGAGATCTTTGCCAACTATTTCCTATAGTCTGCAGAGGATATCCGGCATCTGCGGCTGTGTGCGGGGCTAAGAAACAGGAGCGCTTCGGATGCTGAGGCATCATTGTCCCATAAAACCCTCCCAGCACAGCAGCCAGGCAGTCTCCCATACCAAAGAAAGGAGAAGGCCCCCCTTTGCCTTTTGCATTTTAGGAGGAAACCAAAGGAACCCTGCCCTGCAAAACAAGGCCTTACACAGTTTGGGGAAGGGAGAAGCAACTCTAAGATCTTGGGCATGAGGAAGTTTTTGTGTTATGATGTGTTACTCCTTTACATGTGTAGAGTCCACACAACTCCCAGAGCACCCGCTGAGGCTCCACCCTCCACTCCTCTCTCACCCAGGAACAGGTGTTAGAGTGCACGGAAGTACACGATGTTTAATTACAGACGTAACTTTGACCATCCTCTAGTGTACTAAAGTCGTGAAACACTCATGTTAGTTCCCACCCCCGACACAACCGAGCGTTTTGGTCCCTGAGTGTGCCACACTCCTGTGACAGTGAGAAACACTAAGTAAGACTCGATTCGTCCAGATTCATCAGCTTACTGAGGACAAAATCCAAAAAACTAACTTGTGAGGAAGAGGAAATTTGTGGAAATTATACGAGAGACTCTCACGGGAATGAGGAAGGGTGAAGACTGTCCAGACCCCTGGTCTGGGTTCTTCACATCTGCCTCCATCTCCCCGGGAGACTGGCCTCCTCCACGTTGCGGAGAAACCACCACCCAAGCTCCCACACCCCTCACAGCCAGAGAGGGGCTGTCCTCTTAGTTACCAAGTAAAAATCCACCGAGTCATGGTGATCAGCAGTGCTTCTTGCAGGTGCCGACCCCAAACCAATCAGCAAGGGCCGTAGGGCCAGGCTTCCAGGGTAGGACACCCTTACACCGCAGGCCCAATCCAGAGAAGAGAAAGCCCCTGTTACCTACCACAAAGGTATGTTTCCCTCTCGAAATGGCAGAGATTCTATTCTGATTATCACATTTACCAAATGCAGGAGGTAAAACTAACAGAATGAGTCCCAAAAGAAGCCAGAGTCAGTACCTAAGCCAGAGAGACCAGCAAGTGGCTTTCCCTGTTACAAATAGCCAGACGTTAGGTTGAAGTCAGAGTCGGGCTGGGCATCTCAGCAGTCTGCAAGTGAGTGAAAGGAAGTTGTTTGCGACAGTCTGATGGCTCCCCGTGATAAGGCGCTGATCCCCATCTTTAATAATAACCAATAATAAGCACACCGCACGACTCTCTTCTATTTCTAATATTATGGGTAAAATTGTGCAGGCCGAATCAAATGCAATTACTGCTTTAGGCGGAATGGATGAAAACCCACAGCTCCAACACATTAAAAAGATTCAGTGGGTGAAGGACCTAAAGAAGAAAGATGTAATAATGTTTTTTATGATTATTACTTCCATTGTTATTATTTTGGTTGGGGTTATTATAATTATTATTATGATAATTACTTTTTTATTGATACTTCTCCTTACGTTTATCTTGAGACGGAAACAATAACTGCCCAGCTCTCCTTGTAAAAGTGCCAAGGGAATAGTTGGAAGTAATGATGAAAAAGTCTTTTTCTTTTATATTAGTCCTGCTATAAAAGGGGTGGTTACTCTTTCTATAAAGGTAGCCTGTGTCGCGTAAAATAAAGTCATATATTTCTCCCCCAAAGCGGTTCACTCAGGTAAGTAACTCCTTCTTCCTTATGAAATGGCGTGTACTTGAGTGGCTATCAATCAAATCTTCTGAACTTCCTTTTCTCACATAATACGTGGAGTTGATAAAAAGGGCATGGCTCAAGTTTCTAAACCTGGGTCTCATTTTTTCCTTCCAGGGCTCCGTGGGGTCTTTTATTACACAGCTCACATAGCTGGGTGTCATGTGATCAGTGTTTTGGGAGAGAAGAAAAACAGGGGCTCATTGATCTTTTGTCCCTGAATAATACCATTTGATGGAAATTTAATAGGAACTGATAGATTTTTAATATTACCAGGAAACCGAAGAGAACTTGACATTTTAATTTGTGTCTGAATCATTCCTATAGCGGAAAAGCCCGGACTGTGCATACATTAATAAGCTTTTTGACAGAGCAGTGAGGAGGAAAAGGGAAGGAAGAACTACACGATTACTCATCCGGAGGAGACGCAGCGAGCAGTGAGCTGGAGCTGTGTGGAGAGATTCCTTTTTAGTCGTATTTGCCAGCTGGGAGTAAATAAGTGAATGACTGTGCGGGATTATTCCACTAAGAACCTAAATGTGTACAGGCTGTACAACCCATGCTAACCCAGACCTGCAGGATGTTAGGGGACTTAGAGAAGCCCCTTCTCCTTCCCCCTCCTCAGCTGGGGTGTCAGTTGGCTGCCTGCATGACACCTGGCCGAGGAGCGAGTGCCCAGCACCCCCAACGCAGGCCGCTGCCACCCCCTTATCAGCAGTTCTCTCTCCTGAGACCTCAACACTCCTAATGCCCAGCACCTGCCCCCAAGAAGGAAGTTACCCTGTCATCAGGCAGGAGTGACTGGATGTGCTGCCTTTGAATCTGCATTCTGAAGAGGAGAGGATCGCGTTTAATGATCGAGAATGACCTTGCATTAAAACTGATTCTTCTGCTTCATGCCTGCCTGACAAAGGACAAGTCTTACCTCAGAGGACACTGTATCCCACAAACCTGGGTGTCCTAGAATGTCCCATGTAGAACATTCTAGCTTCCCGTCCAAGTAAAGAAATAGACTTTTCCTACTTTACCTTTTATTCAGAGCATATATATGAGCCCTCCGTAAGGAAACTTCAGAATTCACTTCTGAGGAAGAATAGCTTTACAATTCTTGTTCAAGTAAGAATTAACGGAGTTCATATAAATGAGGATTTGGTTTGCTTTCTTAAAAATTCATATACATACCACTTTTCGAGAAATAATCTCTTGCATAAAGAGAGGTCTACCACACTCGCATGCAAATGCCCAGTCTTTAAACAGAAAGCGACAAAAACTGGACACTCAGGCCATATCCGTTTAAGACGCTTCCATCCTACAAACTAACAAAATGTTGACGCCATCCCTAGCCTTACGAGGTCCTCCCATCTGAGACAGCCATTGCAGATGGGAGTTAATCATCAGACATCCCCAAGCTCACTCACTACCTCGCAGACGAGCGCTCTGCAACCCTCACGGTGCCCAGGTGTGCCCACATTTCTTCATCTGCAGACTCGATTGTCCTACAGCACAACTGAGTGAGTCGGAGCTCAAGTTCCTTGTCTGTTAGTCTTGCCTTTTGTTTGAATGAACATTAGCCAGGTGTGGAAGTGAAAATGCAACTGGCCCAGCCCTCCCCGGTCCACATCCTAATCCCCAGCCCCTCTGAGCACATCCCCTCCTATGCCAGAACAATTCTGTAGATGGGACTAAGGAGCTTCACGTGGAACACCTAGCCTGAGTTAGCCAGGTGGGCCCAGGGATGTCATCACAGGAGTCCTCACGAGAGAAAAGGGGGTAGAGACGTCAAAGAGGAGAAGGTGACGTGACAACAGCAGCAGAGACTGGGGTGATGCTCTTTGAAGAGGGAGGAAAGGACCCCAAGACAACAAATACAGGTGACCACTAGAAGCTGAAAAGGGCAAGGAGATGGATTTTCCTCTCCCAGCTCCTGGGAAGGACCAGCCCTGTCAGCACCTTGAGTTTAGCCCAGTGAAACTGACTGCAGACATCTGACCTACGGAGCTATAAATGAATAGATCTGTGTTGTTTTAAGCCACTAAATTTGTGGTAACTTATTACAGCATCCAGAGGAATCTAATATTCCAGGCTTTCAAATTTTTTATTATCCTATACACGTAAATATACAAATACTCTCAAAATTAGAGGACATTTTTAACCTCCAGTGATCTATTCGTTTGGGAAACTTATAAATAACACTGGCATTCAGTATAAAAATGTAAACAACCCATCTCAGAGTTACACGGGTAATTGATTAAAAAATATTTACTGACTATCTATTTGTGCAAGGCGTCTGTGAGAGTGGAATAAGGTACGGCTTGACCGGGCCTAATTTAAAAATATGAACTCCAAAATGTTCCAAAATGCAAAACTTTCTGAACGCCAACATGATATCAGAAGTGGAATATTCCATACCTGACCTCATGTGATGGGTCACAGTCAAAAATCTGCTTCATGCACAAATTATTAAAAGCATTGCATAAAATTACCTCCAGCATATATGTATAAGGTATACATGAAACATAAATGGATTCTGCATTTAGACTTGGGTCCCATCCCAAGATGTCTCATTATGTATATGCAAATATTTCAAAGTTAAAAAAAAAGTTCTGAAATCGGAAATACTTCTGGTCCCAAGTATTTTGGCTAAGGGAGATTCAATCTGTACATTGCCCTTGAACAACTTCTTCTTAATGGTAGGAAAGCAAAACTTGTATAAAATTAAATAATCCTCAGTCTCATTAATCTTGGTAAGGTTAGGTGCAAAAATGTTGTTAGATAACTAGATAGAATGAACACTATTTGGTAGCACAATAAGCTGACTATAACCAACAATAAGGTAGGATATACTTTAAAATAACTAAAAGTGGAATTGGAATGTTCTGAACACAAAGAAATGATGAATGCCTGAGGTGATAGATCCCCCAATTACCCTGATTTGATTAATTCACATCGTATCCCTGTATCAAAACATCACTCATTACCACAAAAGTATACAATTATTATATACCCATAATAATTAAAAATAAATACATAAAGAAATAAATTATTAAAATAAAAATTAAATAACCTCAAGCACTGTATCTTAATCACTTGTGAATCTCCATGATATTTTCTGGCAAATGGTGGGTGCTTTATGTTTTCTGTTGAGCTATATGAATTAAGCTCATGTGTTGTAAAACAACAGTGCAGGAGTTATCATGAACCAGACTGTGATGAGCTGTGAAATTGTTATTGTAATTAATAGCAGAGGGAGAGGGGCGAAAGAAGGAAGGGAAGGAAGCAGGCAGATGGAGAAGGGGGAGAGGTCCACCAGCTGGCTTTCCAAACAGGATGAGCTTGAAGGCACGGGAGGGCCTACAGGTGCCTCAAGATTTGTCCTTCAGTGGTGCGTGTTCAGGCCTCAGTTTACCCACAGCTCATCAAGTCCTGGGAAGATCATCAAGTTTAGAGATTGTATGTGGAGAACACTGAATCTTATACAGAGATGACACATCTGAGTCTGGATATTGTCTTTGATATGCTTTAAGGGACACCAGCTGAAAAATCCAATCACAAAGATACCAACATCAAGACACACCGCTCGGTCAGATTACAATCACAAAATAACTAGGCTTAGGGAACATGAGTAAAGCACCCCTGTGCCTAACGAATGAAGTATTGGCCTCCCAAAGCCAAGGGCAGGGCAGGAACATAAGACAAAATACTTACTACATAGATGGGCCAGGCACAGCGGCTCATGCCTATAATCCCGGGTCTCTATGGAGGAGGGCTGAGGCAGGAGGACCCTGTGAGCTCATGGATTTGAGACCAGCCTGAGCAAGAGTGAAACCCCATCGCTATTAAAAATAAAAAATTAGCTAGACATTGTGGTAGTCACCAGTAGTCCCAGCTAGTTGGGATGCTAAGGCAGGAGGATCACTTGAACCCAGGAGTTTGAGGTCACTGTGAGCTATAATGCCATACCACTCTGCCCAGGGTGACAGAGTGAGACTCTGTCTCAAAACACACACACACACAGATGTAACAATGAAAGTGAGAGTACAGGAAAAGATAATGCCAACTTCCAAGCCCAGAGACAGAAAATGTGGTAGACAGCAAACTGAGTGTGACCGCCAGAGGGTTACAGAACAGAAAGCGTCATGAGAGTGAGGACAGAGTGGGAGGACATCAAGCGTGAGTAGCCTGAAGATCTCCCTGTGAGCTGATCGGGTTACCTGTGGACATACAGCAACAGGACGAGCTATTTTGGACAAGCCTAGAGCAAGTCATAATAATAACTATTATTTAGAACTTACTATGTGCTACACCCTATTCTAAAGGCTTGTCATTTACTCCCCCCATCAACCCTATGAGGTACGTGCTATTATGGAAGCATAGAGAGGCTGGACAACTTGCCCCAAATTATGCAGAGATTAAGTGGTTGTGCTGGGTTGAGTTCCTTTTCCTGGACCATCTACATCATTGTTTTAATCCTTATGTTATTCCCAGGCCATGGCAAGTCAAGGCTATTGATCTGGTCTGCCTTCAAATTGTATCTAGAATATGAACATTTTTTACCACTTCCACCACGACTAGCCTAGTCCAAGCCATCATTATGTCTCACCTGGATTGTACGAGTAAATTTCCAAGTAGTCTCCCTAATTTCACAGTTGTCCCAGTATAGTCTATTTTCAACACAGTGGCTATAGCAATGCTTTACAAATATACCACATTTCACAAAAAAACATATCCAGATGCCCAGTATGCATGTGGAGGAGTCATCAACATCGCTATTCATTAGGGAAGTCCAAAATAAAATCAATGTACAATACTTCTGTATAACCACCACAACACAGAAAATGCAAAAGACAACACCAAGTGTTGGCACGGATGTGGAGCCCTTGAAACGCACATATACTGATGAGCACCCTCACTTTGAAAAACTATTTGGCACGCAGGAGCCACATGTTTGTTGAGAAGGTGCTGCAGAAACTATTTCCTAGTGTTCCACGTGGCCAAGAAAAGAGGGAGCTCCAAGCCCCCCTGTCAACAATCCACCCAAGAACGTGACCTACCAGAGTATGAGAACCAAGTGCGTCCAGCTCCAGACAGACAGTGACACTAAGGCCAGACTGAGAGGCGGCTCCCACTGGGAGTCCTCCTGCAGAGGGCTGTGCTCCCTGCGTGCCAGAGCCACACCACGGCCAGCATCCTGAGAATGTTTCCAGCAGTGAGATCTCGGAAGGGCAGGATCTTCATGATTAACCAACGAGAAGAAGAATTAGAAAGCGTAAATCAAAGAAAAATCCCAACAGGACTTATGTGGAACAACCACAGTTAGAGAATTATGAGAAAAACAGCCACAGCAGACAGATGGCCCCACAATAAGTAAAAATAAAAAAAGAAAACTGAAAAAGAGGCAGCAGATCAAAAGGAAGAAATCTGCCTGCTTGGCAACGAAGGCCTCTGGTCAGTTTTATGTACCAGCCAGAGGAGGGCAGCAGTGAGCAGGAAGGTGCTGGAGACACGAAAGGGCAGGAGGCCCCAGAGGCTGAGGACCGGCCCACTACAGATGCCAGGGAGCCCGACTCCACAGGGGCCAGCGAGGAAGCCACAGATGCCAGTGACAAAGATACCCACATTATCTGGGAAAGGACACATAGTATTCTAAATTTTTTGAAGTCTACACAAGAAATTTATTTTTATGATGGTTTTTCTTTTTTTACAGCTTTTCTTTCGCATGATGGCATCCACTTAAACATTTGCAAAGAGAAATAAATATAGGAAAATCTGTAAATGTTTAAAACATCAAACACATTAAAATATTCAAAATAGGGCGGTGCCTGTGGCTCAAGGAGTAGGATGCTGGCCCCATATACCAGAGGTGGCAGGTTCAAACCCCACCCCAGCCAAAAACGGAAAAAAAAAAAAAAAAAACCTTTAGGAATAAATTGACAATATTAAAAATATATATATTCAAAATAAATAATAGATTTAAGACAAAGAAAAGAAAAACTATTTGTCAATGTCTACCAAAGTTGGACTATTCCTAAAGCCCAATAATCCCAATCCTAGACGTATCTAACCACATTATGCACATACATTCACAAAAACTTTACACAAGAATATTCAGGCTCAGTACCCGTAGCACAGTGGTTACGGCGCTGGCCACATACACCCAGGCTGGTGGGTTCAAACCTGGCCTGGGCCAGTTGAAAAACAATAACAGATGCAACAAAAAAATGGCCAGGCATTGTGGTGGGCATCTGTAGTCCCAGCTACCTGGGAGACTGAGGCAAGAGAATCGCTTAAGCCCAAGAGTCTGAGGCCACTGTGAGCTGTAACACCAAGGCACTCTACCCAAGGTGACATGGTGAAACTCTGTCTCTAATAACAACAACAAAAAAAAGTATATTCAGACAGCACTACACCTGATAGCAAAAACCAGAAAAAACAGTAGGTTCATCTACAACAGAATGAATAAATCCCATGGTATTTGTGCAGAATAGAGAGATAATCAAAGACTATGTGGCAATGAGAATGAGCCAACTACAACTTAAGTGAATCTCACAATGTTGAATGAAGGAGCCAGACACAAAACAGGACATACTCTTTGTTTCCAAACCTAATTTATGTTGTTAGACAGCAAAGACTGCAGAGGAGGAAAGGTTAGTAATTGGCGAGGAGGCCAAGGGAGTTCCTAGGCTGCTGGTTCTGCTGGACACTGGTCCCAGGGTGTTTTCACTTGGGGAAAACTCCCTGAACTGTATGTACACTTATGAACATTTATTTATCTGTGCTATATTTATGTTTAATATCATATATTTATATGTATACACTTATATGTGAAATATATAACTGAGACACACATTATATACCGTATTCAATAAAAATTTGTAAAAGAAATATGTAAGTCTTACCATGTAACTTCTCGCTTCAAAACCCTTTCATAACTTCCCATCAAACTGAAGAGTGAAAGTCAAAGTCCCTGCTGTGGCCTCAAGGCTTTCTGCGATCCCCACCTCCCCCTCCTCTCTCCCTTGCCCCCTCCACACTAACCACACACATCCCTGTTGCTGCTTCAGCCCATCACATTTCCTCTTCTTGTTCTCGCTGCTCCTGGCCACCAACAAGTGTGTAAATGGCTAATTCCCTCTGTCTTTTAGATCTTCATGAAAATGTTACAATTTTGGTGAAAATTTTTCTAACTACTTCTTTTAAAATGACAACCCCCACCCTCAGGACTTCTCTTTTTCTACTTTATTTTCTGCGTATAACTTATCGCCTTTTAATTTGCCATATTACTTGCTTGTTTGGGTGATTGGTTTGGGGTGGGGCTTTTTGTCGCATTTGCATTCAGAGATAAGCCCCCTAATAAGAATATTCACCCGTAATGAATATTTGTGGAGGAGATGAATACAGCTCTTACACCTATATTATCTTGGTGACTTACATCTTCTGTGGGGGGGATACAAGTAAGATACAGGCAGTACATTAGCTTCCTAGGGTTTCTAACACAAACTTGATGGCTTACATCAATAAAAATTTCTTCTCTAACAGTTCTGAAGGATTCTAGAAGTCTGCAGTCAAAGTGTCATCAGGCTGCGCTGCCTCTTATAGCTCTAGTAGACAATCCTTTGCTTCTTCCAGCTTCTGGTGGCTCCCAGTTTGTTCCTTGGCCTGTGGCAACATCACCTCAATCTCTGCTCCTATCTTCACATGGTATTCTCCCCCATGTCTCTGCATCTTCTGCTTTTCTGTCTCTTTTAAGAACACTTGTCATTGGACACAGGCCCCACCCTATCCAGGATGATCTCTTCTCGAGATCTATACCTTCACTACATCTGAGAAGCCCTTATTCCAAATAAAAATCATATTCTGAAGTTCCAAGTGGACCTGGCTTTTGGTCCTCCAATCAGCCCACTACACGTGGAAACCATGTCAGACCTTAATTTTTACTTATTTTATCTTTAGAACTTAACACAGTACAGGACAGAGTACTTTCTTAATAAATGATAATTAAGTGGATGAGCAAGTGGGTTTAATTAATGAAATCATGCTCTATAAATTCACAAGAAACAGATTTATTTACTGGAATAGTGGCATGCTCTGTCAATGACAAATGGGTCAATTGGATAAAAAACAGGCCTAGATCCTGAGGTCAGTGGGGGACCAGGCAGGAAAGCCTGAAGGTATCTAGACCATCATGGCTTCAGGGGAGACAGCAATTATAGCAGGATTCAAAGGAAAGCAAAAGGCTCACCCACTGCATACCGGGAACAAGGGTAAAGGAGGGAAATAATGTCTCAAGCTAAGGTGAGGAAAGGATGTGAGCGTATGTAAAACTCCAAGGCAAACTCATAAAAATAACGTCATGGATAAGAGAAAAAAAGAGGGTGGATTTCATGTGATGTGCATGCTTATAATGAGTTGAATTTATGAGGCTGTTTAAGCATATAAAATTAATGGGGATAGTTTAATAAAAATTCATGACTTAGAATTCAAAATAATTTCTGTTGCAATACAGTTGCATGTGATTATTGATTCCATTGACTGTATAGTTTTACAATTCAGATAATGATCCAGATTTTTTCTAGGCTCTCCCTCACTTGACAGAGGGGGGAAAAAGTGTAAAGAAATAAAGCACTAAACATCACCATTTAGATGTTTTAACCATATTGATGACTCAGACTCAAGGATGTTTTTTAGTTAAATCCTCTTACATGCCTGAAGGGAATTTTTTGACCCCCTTTTTTTAGAACAGGGTCTCATTCTGTTGTCCAGGCTAGAGTGCAGAGGCATCATCATAACTCACAGAAACCTCAAAGTCCCAGGCTCCAGCAATCTTACTCCCTCAGCCATCCATGTAGCTGGGACTACAGGTGCACACCACCACACCTAGATAATGTTATTTTTTAATTTTTTGGTAGAGATGTGGAGAGCAGTTTCATTTTTTGCCTATGCTGGTTTCAAACTCCTGGCCTCAAGCAATCCTCCTGCCTTGGCCTCCCAAAGTACTAAGGTTACAGGCATGAGCCACCATGCCCAACATTTTCTCTCATTCTTATCAGCAGAGAAACTAAGGTCAGCCTGACAAGAGAACACAAGAGCCCCGCTCTCCGATGATCCAGTTTGACAAAAATTGGGGGGAGGCCTTAATGGAATATAAAAGAATTTATTGTCATTAATTTTCCTGACATTTGTCTTCTAGCTACACGTGTTTAATAAAATCATATGCTTTCCTTCTCTATGATGGAAAATCATTTTTAGTTCTATACAGAATAATATTTATACATCATACTAATGTAATGCTCTTAATTCATTTTCTAGTGCTAAAGTAACTGATTAAAGCAGGAGAAATACAGTACACATATAATTACAAAACAATGTAAATCTTATAACTTTGATAATATAAAATAATTAATATATCTTAATATGTGTATGTCTGAAAGAAGGCTGTAAATGATAAAGAGTCATAAAGGGAAGGAAAAAGAAGAAAGACATGGCTGTGATTATTTTTACATCATCTTTCCTAGTGAAAGTTTGATGATTTTTGAAATTGAGTAAGAAATAAAACTAAAATTAAAGATAGCTGGGCATTGTGGCGGGTGCTTGTGGTCCCAGGTACTTGGGAGGCTGAGGCAAGAGAATCACTTAAGCCCAAGAGTTTCAGGTCGCTGTGAGCTGTGACACCATGGCACTCTACCAAGGGTGCCATAGTGAGACTCTGTCTCCAAAAAAAACCAAAAAAAGTCACGAGGTCAAGTATGGTGGCTCACACCTGTCATCCTGGCACTTTGGGAGGCTGAGGTGGAATGACTTGACCCCAGGAGTTCAAGGGTATAGTGAACTATGATCAGTCCACTGTACTCCAGCCTGGGGGACAACACAAGACCCTCATTTCAACAACAACAAAATAATGCTTATGAGAAGTCACTTTGGTGGAATAATGTGGTAGATAGGGAAGGCTGAGTAAGGAGAATTTGGTTTACCATTTTACACCTTTCTGAAAGGTTCTAATTCTTTGTTTTCACAACGCACCTGGTATGGCTTTTACTACACAATCATGGGGAAAGCTACATAGACAGCATCAGTCAAAAGACAAGTTCAAATCCGAACTTTGCTACTTGCTGGCTGTGGGACAGTCACCAACATAGTTAGCCGCTCTGTGCCCCATCTATAAAACAAGGGTAATAACCGAAGCTACTTCACAGAGATGTCGTGACGATTAACTTCTTAAGCCAGACTCGGTGACTTCACACTGTGTAGTCCCAGCTACTTGGGAAGCTAAGGCAAGAGGATTGCTGGAGCCCAAGAGCTTGAAGCTCCAGTGAGCTCTGATCATGCCACTGCACTCCAGCCTGGGTGACAGAATGAAGATTAACTTCTTTGTAGGGTAAAAAATTTACAAACATGAAAAAGTCTAAACACGATGGCACCTGTGTATCCAATGTTCAGTAGACTTTATTTTACCACATTTGTTTCAAAGCATTGGGTATTTTATAAATAAATAAAATGGTGCAGATACAATGAACTGTCCTAGCTAACCCCATACCCCCTCCCTCTCAGAGGTAACCATCATCAGAAGTTTTGTATGTATCTTTTATATAGCTATTTTAATATTTTTAGTCTATATACACAGACATAAATAACACATCACATTTCACCTGTGTTTCTAAATTACACAAATGGTGTCTGACTTTATAGATCCATTTTTACCTCAGTTGCTTTTTCCTAATGTTTCTGAAGTTGATTCATGTTCACAAAATAGATGTAGTTCACCCATTTTTCCCTGCTGTATAATATCATATGGTTATACTGCAGGGTATGTATTCATTGCCTATTAATGGACGTTTATGTTTTCCAGGGTAATCTCTGTCTGCTCTGAGTACAAAGCCCCTGAGTACAGTGAAACCTCCCACAGGGTCTTACCTGCGCCTGTTTCCAGCACAATCTTTTCTAGTCATTGTCGGCACGGCACATGCACCAATTTTCCCTGACCCATCTCTCTGTTGGTCTATTGTGTTTCCAAGCTGCTCTTCCCAGTGCCATCAAAATAATGTGTCTGTACATAAATCACATCCAACCTCTCCTTAACCACTTCATCATTTCCAAAAATAAAATCCGAGCTAATTGGCTTGGCATATAAGAAACCCTTCAGGATGTGGCCTCTGCCCAATCTCATTCCCGCCACTCTCCTCCTGTGCCCCACCCCTGCCACATGTCAGCCAGGGCACACTCCTGAGGACCCCGGCAGGTGCCACACTCTGCGATTTCCCTGGTTTATGCCTGTGTCTTGTATTTCCTAGAAAATCTTCTACTCCTCCTCAGACTTATCCTCCTTCTCTTTCTTCTTTTCCTAGACTGAAAGCCTTCTCTGTCCTCTTCAGACAGAAAAAAAGCTCCCTCTTCTTTGTTCCCAAAGACATTATACTACAAGCATAAATTAAAATGTTTACACAGTGTTCTACTGAGGTTTTTCCCAGGTATATTCCCCCATTAACCTATATACTCCTGGGAGGGAGGGACTGTATTCCAGCCATCTTTATATGCCCAGAACTCAGTGCTCTGAAACAGAGAAGCGCTTAATAGATGTTGTTTAAAGGAATAAATGGATAAGTCAAACTTGACAGCAATTGACAGCAATTGAATGTTCATTATAAGTGGAGAGAGAATGAAGAAAATCAGGTGTCTGTCCTTGATATTGGTTAAAATGAAGAGTAGAGGCAGGAAATGCTGTTAGGAAAGGTTCTGCAATGTTCTAGCAAGGTGTCACTACCAGGTGTTGCTGTATATCCAGAGAGGATCTACATGGCAGTGTGTCTTAATGGGTGTGATACTAAGGGGAGCTATACCCACCTCTAACATCCTTAGACAGAAAGATGGCGACAATCATGTTTATTACCATTTCCTTTTGTAATGTACCAAGGTGTGGCCCGAAGCCCCATCTTCTTTCCTACAATGGAATATGTGTCATGTACAGTCTCCCAACCTTCAGAAAGCTATTTCATGGCAACAGACCATAGGCTTCTAAGAAAAGCCTTACGGCACTCGTTCAGGGACTGCTGTGTGCTAATAAGTGTTTCTTAAGATGACATGGAATCTGTGCAGCAGATGAAATGTGCACTTATTCATAACGGGGTCATTAGTGAAACTACTGGAGAAACAAATGCGTCCGTGTGTTCAATGTCAGCTGGGCAACAGCTCAGAAAGCTTGCTTTTCATCCTGCTCATTCTAGAGATGAGGAAGAGACAGTAAGAGGTGGTAGTAGATCTCAGAGCTGACACCCTAACAAAGGTTTGACCACACGGCTGGCACTCACGGAGGGAACAGCAGGCTTCGGGCTAAGTTGATAAACATTTCATTGAATAATTGACCTCAAATCCATGATGTAAGCATTCATTTTCCACTTTATGAACTAAGAAACGAAGGCTCAGTTGGGATCTACAACTTGCTTCTGCTCACACAACTCGGAGGTGATAGAGCTGGATTGTCACCAGATCATCCCAATGTCAACACCGTTGCTTTTGGCTGCTATTATCACATTATGTTGGCAGCTGTTTTCACCACAAAAGGCTGCCGCACGCAGGGGGCCAAATCCAAGCTAATGTTTTTCATGCTATGCGTTGCTCAATTAAGAAAATTACTAGCCCATGCTTCAGCTGCCTGGGCTTCCTTTCCTCCCTCCTAAAAGCAGGTTGGCTTTTCCATTACTGAAGCCAAGAGTCTCTGAATGTTCCCCCATCAGAGTCGTTCCTCCCAGGATGGTCAAGGGATGGCCGTGGGCAAAGCTCCACTCGGTCAACCCCTCCCTCCCAGGGATCTGAGTTACCACCGGGCCTCAAACACCAGAGAAACCACTGGAGTCAGTTTCTCCAAGAGTCCACAGAAAGGAATTACTGAACAGCTTCCACCAAGGAGACCCAGTGAAGCTGCCTAGAGCTACTCCTTCCAGCCTCCTTCTTCATTCTTCCTGCCAGCTTCTTCAAAGCCCATATGCCTTTCTAAAGAATTCCATTTCTGCTTAAAATATCCAGCATTGTTTTCTGCGCCTTACTATCAAATAACTAGCATAAGTGTGGTGGTCTCCCATTCCCATGCACACCGCCTTTAAACATCCCCTTACAGAAGATATGAATGCCATCCGGTGGAAAAATGAATTGAACACCACACTCAAAACTGAGTAAGAGTGAGTTCAAGGTGTTTGTATCCAGTTACGCCTTTAAAATCATAATCTTTCCAATTGTGACCACAAAGTGTCCCCTCTCTTGAGGTTAGTTAGCCTCTAACACCCCTGACTTGTAGTTTCTTCTCTTCTTTGCCAAGGAACACGGTGAGAGCTTAGGCTTCTGCTGTAAGGCAGCTTTGGACAGCAGAAAACATAAGAGAAAACAAGGATGGCGATCTCCACTCTAAAGGTCCCAAGAAGGCATAGGAGGGGAAGGGAAGCCTGTTCCCGCACACCACTGAGAATCGAAACCACTCTGAATGGAAGTGTAAACATGGCAGGAACTATAAACCCTGGGTTCATCCAAAACCTTCCTGGAAGTTGCCCAGCCAGAAGCCTAAGCTGCAAAGATTTTCTAACCAACCATCTGCAGTCCCTTTTCTGGCTGCATTTGTACCGTATTTGGAGTGCTTGCTTCTTACTGGGGCCTGTTCTTTACATAGAGTGCTTTATATGTGTCTAACATATAAGTATATATAAATTCTTTAAACCCTCACAATAACTTTGAGGTACATATAATCATGATGCCCATTTAATGGGCGAGAACATTGAAACAAAGAGAGGTTATAGAATTTGACCAGGAAAAGAATGTTTAGCAGCCTTGTGCAACAAAGCCATTGACTTGGGACATTTCCTTGATTGTCAAGTCATATCTCTGCAGTCCTGTTTCCATTGAGATAAAGACAAAAAAATACTTGCATCGGCGCCCCTAGCTCAGTGGCTAGAGCGCCAGCCACATGCACTGGGGCTGGTGGGTTTGAACCCAGCTATGGCCTGCTAAACAATAATGATAACAATAACAAAACAAATAGCCAGGCATTGGGGCTGGCACCTGTAGGCCCAGCTATTGGGAAGCTGAGGCAATAGAATCGCTTAAGCTCAAGAGCTGGAGGTTGCTGTGAGCTGTGATGCGACATACCAAAGGGTGACATACTTATGCGAGAGTATCTTTTTCCTGGATTTAAGAGAAGAAGAGCCATTTGCTTCCTGGACTGTGTTCACTGGGAAAATTTAAAGAATCCCAGAGAGGCTCAGCACCTGTGGCTCAACGGGCTAAGGCGCCAGCCACGTACAATGAGCTGGCAGGTTCGAATCCAGCCCAGGCCCGCCAAACAACAATGACGGCTGCAACCGAAAAATGGCCGGGCGCTGTGGCAGGCACCTGTGGTCCCAGCTACTTGGGAGGCAGAGGCAGGAGACTCGCTTGAGCCCAGGAATCGGAGGTTGCCGTGAGCTGTGATGCCACAGCACTCTATCCAGGGTGACAGCTTGAGGCTCTGTCTCAAAAAAATAAATAAATAAATAAATAAATAAAAATAAAGAATCCCAGAGAGCCCATTATTGTCATAGGAAAAGAGGCAAAGAACAGAGGGGCAGAGATAGAGGCTGATGGAAAATGAGTGATAGGCGCCAACACAAATTGAGCTTTTAAAGAATTTTGAGAAAGAGAAAAGAGAAAATTAGGGGTAACTGCCAAACTGACAAGATACCGGCAGAGAAATGCAACAGAGGGTGCAACAGTCTTCTGTATATAAGGGGAGTTTTATTAGGACGCTCATTGAGAAACATCAGAGAAGGCTAACTGGCTTCTCCAGGGATGTTTTGGATATTAGCCTAATACTTTTTTAATGCAACACTGTATTGACAGTATTCAGAATATGCTAAGATTAATATGTTGCCTTAATGCTAAAGAGAATGAAATCCTTTTCTTTTAAAGACCATGCAGGTAGGTGGTGGCTTTGACGATCCACGATAACAAGGAGTCATCTTTGCACTCAGTACAGAGAGCAGAGTGAGGCAGACTCCGCAACTCGGCAGTTGAGCAGACAACACCCACCGTCTCTGAAAGAGCCCCTCCGAAGGAACAGAACGGAGGCCACCATATGTCAGGGGCTCTAAACGATGACCAAATCGCAGTTTCCATCTGTAAGAAGTGCCCGGACTGGCCGGGAAAACCAGGCAGCACGTAAATGACTACCATAAATAGTTGTTATAATAGTGCCATATAAAGTGATACGTTGTGGTCTCTGCGTGCCTGCCTGGACTCTCTGCTGTCTTTGTGTTGTGTGTTGATGTTTCGTGCCTGTGCACAGGCAGGCTGCCAGCCGCAGTCCCAGATAACCCTGTTTATAATGGACATAAAATTAGGCAGCAGTTCTTTTAAGTGAACCCCTTTCCCATTCTAAGTCTTTTCCTTCTTGATTGGCACCTTCTTCCAACCTATCCTGCTGGGGACACAGTTGTGTGGGGATATATGATGCTACCAACAGTCTTAACCATTCTCTGATTTTGGTCATAGCTAGCTCAGGGCCACTGCCACCCCTAACATGTCGTGTCCTCGGGAGTGCTCCATTGTTTCCCCGCTGATGAGGTGACTGGGACGACTCCTGCCTTGGCTCCCTCACTCCCACCTTCACACATTCCTCTCGGGCATTATCCTACTCCAGCCAGTAATCCCAAATGCCAAACGACAGCAGGTCGGGGATTGGTACACATATGGAACATCACAGATGCCAAAAATAAATGACAAGGCCCTTCTACCCCCAACCTGACAATCTAGAAAAGCAGGATTTCCCAGGCATCTGTCCAATGACACTTTTGACAAAATGACCCTGCTCTTTCACATGTATAAAGTGGAGAGTAAGGGGGGGGGCAAGTCACCTGTAATGTACGTCCTACCCGCTGTGGACGAAGGGACAGATGAGATGGTGCGCCCGAGCACAGCATGGCCTTCTGATGAACGGGCTGCTGGTCTCCTTCACCCCCCTAGAAAGCTAAGTCAGAGTAGTATGAGGGTAAAGCTTTTTGCATCTTGCAAGTCTGATTGGCAACTTGAATTGTATCCACCACTGCAGAAGAACAATGTAAAAATGCTTTGAGGACGTACTCTATACTCAGGAAATTGTTTTTATTAGAAAACAAGGAGACATCTGCACTCTGCTCGTATCTGCATCCAGTGCCCACTAACAATCCTTCCAAGTTCCCTGCCAGGCGGCCCAGGACCCTGGCCCCACCTCCCATGTCTCCACACTCCAGGGTAAGGCCTTCATTAATCTTCTCCACTTTGATCACGCAAAGCCAGGTTCTCCCAGAGCTCCCTAGCTGATAATTCCCAGGTCACTCCTCACGGGCCATGGCTGAGGTCTCCCTCCCCAGCCTTCTTCATTCAATCTGAATCCCTATTTCCTCACCCATCAAATGAAGAAAGTAATAATGATAAAAGAAAAGCAGAACTAGAAATAAATCATTCCAGCAATGGTTTCCACAAAGTTTGATTCATATCATTCTCTCACCATTTTAACCCCCGATTGACTGACCATTTCTAACCTCTGATTGGAAAGTAAATGCTTCCAAGGTGGGGACCACACATTTTGTGATTCAGTTCATTGAACCTAATGAGTGTGAGGGTGGGGGCGGGGTGATATTCACTGTTGCTTTGGGTTTTAGTCCATGACAAAGTCCATGCTGTCGCAGATTTGTCATGCCAGCAGTTGGGGGAGGGGTGGATCCAATAAGGTAGTTGACTATGATTGGTGGGTGTTTTCTTCAAGACTATCAGTACAATGGGAAAAAAGTCAAGTGGAAATGATTGCAGATAATGGCCGAGCTGGAAATAACTGGTCCCACTCAAACAACATCAGAACCATTTTCCTTTCGTCAATAACAAATTAAGTAGCTCTAGAGTTGACCAAATAGCATTTATATTAAGAAGAAAGAGAAAAGGAGGATGCCTCCACCAGAGTTTATTCACTTGCCCCGACTCTTGCTCGATGCCCATCACTTTGATCAGTTGCCCACACAGATCCGAACTGTGCTTTTCAAACTGTTTTGACAGCCAACAAGGGGAGATTTATTTTATATCTTGACCCAGTATTTCTTCTTTTCCACTTTATTTCTGATTACAAGCAGTGACCCACTAAATTGATTTCATGACCCCACAAATAGTTTGCATCCTACAGTTTTGAAGCCATTGGACCAGGCTATGTGAGAACTCTACGGAAATTAGATTAAAATTCAGTGCTTATCCTTACCGGTGTTTAGATGACTTAGTTGATTGGCCCCTAGGGAACGTTCACAGCTCTTGCCGTCTTATTCTTACCCCATTCCTCCCTTAAGAAGTGAGAATCTTTCTCTGGATTTATCTAATTCCAGGACCTGGCATTAGGACTCAGTCTAGGAAGTGGAGTGTCCGTAAAGGATGAAGTCACTGAGTTCAGGGTTATGTAAGAGAAAAAGAGCCTCTTCTCAAGAGAATTCTTTCCCCAGGGCTCTGAGAAACTCTTCCACCAGTGTTCCTCTGCTCTTCTGTCTGCCAGGGGATATTTTGAGTGGTTCTGCCACAGACTGGAGTGGCAACATGCAAACTTTGGGTTGGAAGTAGGCAGAGTAGCTCTTTCAGCCCATGTGGGTTTGGACTGTCAAGTGGGCATTGGAAGGCATTGTTTATTAATGCCATGTTGAGTCTTGAGATTCTCAATAATACTATCCACTAATTTTCTCAAACTGGAAAAACTCTGGTGAGGAAGGATATCTTAACTTCTGAGTTTTCCTGTGTTTCTCTCCCACCCCCTGCCCCATCCCCAAGGTTTGAAGGCTGTTAGAGACAGCAACATTAGTGTGTATATTTACCAGGCTGGGACATCATCTTATAATTATCCTCTGCCTCATTTTCACTGAAGAAAATGGTTGTCTTTGATGAGTTTGAATGTGAGGCAAAAACTATCTAAAAATTAAAGATCTATAGGTAATTCTGTTATGTTCTAAATTATCTCCATTAACATATCTAAATGGGAGATGGCCACCCAGGCTCAACTACTATGCCATATAACCTGATTCCAAGGCATGGGTGGTTGAATAATCCTCTTAGGTTCTGACTTAGCTACAGGGAAAAACGTAAGCTCCCTGAAGATGGGGAGTATGCCTACTTCTTCATCAGCGATGGTCAACTTTCAGCAAGAGTGCCTGCTTAGAAAATACACCCACTAAATATTTGTTGAATGAATACAAACAGGATGAACAAAGAATAAATAAAGAAGAAGTGCTGAGAGGGAAGAGGAGGAGCTGGCTCTCACAATATAAAACAACAAGCAGAAGATCCAGGATGAGGTTCTATTGTACCAGATCCAACAGATAGATCCTCAGGGCTCGGGAACAGGGCTATTTCACAGCTGCCACTTTCATTCCTGCTCCCATCTGAGCAGAACCTCACAACGTGGAACCAGAGGACTAACTGGGTATGCTGCCAGCTTCCACCAACTTCACAGTCCTCCAAATAACTGCAGTAATCACAGACATTTATTAAACATTAATGACATATCGAGCCCAGCTTCAAATGCAGAAATAGACTCAGTGGCTTTCCATAAAGCAAATTCCAAGAACTACCAAAACTCCATCAAAGAGTGGCTTTCAACCTTAACATCCTGAGACAAATATGTATATGACCACAAAGGTTAAGAGCTCTGCTCCCAGTTACTAGAGGGTGACATTCTTCTTCATCTTTAATCATCTTTTTTATAGCCACTGCATTGTCAGAGTCATTGCCATGGTGCCCAGCACATATTTTATATAGTTAATATAGATCTTTATCAAGCATGAGTACTGTGCTTATTTCCCCTCTTAATGCCAGGGTCCCTCTATGACTTGTCTGCGACCATTGAGATTGGATGGATGTTGTGTGGGATTAACAAGCAGCCACTGTCCCCCCTGAAATCCTTTCATTTATGGGCCCACTTGAACATTAAATGATCAAAGGATTTCAAAGAGGACAGGACCACTCTTCACACGAAAGCAAGAGTCGATCCAAGCAAGAAGAGCTTTTAAAAACCAGCATAAAAGCCTGTTCTCAAAATTTAAACAGAATCGTGAATCTTAAACAGCCTCACTTGCAACTCAGTGTTTATTAACCAAAGGATAAAGATAAAAAGATTAAAAGCAAATTTGCCCATCCAGATTCCCTAATTTTCTTCACAACAGCTCAAAGAGAGTTTTTGCCAGCAGTACTTTGACAATGAAGCTACATGTCACATTCAAAAGAGAGCATGCTGATTTCAAATTGATAAATCGTATGCACGGATTGGTATATGAATTATTAAATCACTAAAGCCAGTGCTATTTGGATGCAAGAGCATGAATGGACTTTGGTATGAAACTTCCAACAATTGGTACATTTACTACTCACAAAAGAAAAATGATAGGGACAGAAATTTTTGTCCTTCTAATAAATAGAAGAACATCTA
The DNA here is from genome assembly GCA_963574655.1 of Perodicticus potto. Classification (NCBI taxonomy): domain Eukaryota; kingdom Metazoa; phylum Chordata; class Mammalia; order Primates; family Lorisidae; genus Perodicticus; species Perodicticus potto. The sequence goes on from CAUYRH010139867.1 coordinate 34,187, forward strand.
GTGAAATGGACATGTCTTATTTCTTTCTTGACTTACTGCTGCCTAATGGCTGTGGTCCATCTTCTAGGGTTTTGCATTTAACACTTTTTAAAAAGCCCATTTTTGTTTATCAAGGTGATTTGACTGTAACTGGCAACCACATATTTTTTATGAGTGAAGCAGAGTTGGCCTGCAGGTAGAGGGAGCTATTGTTTTTAAGTATGTGAGCAGTTTTCTATCTTCTTTCCCTTTTCTTTTTTTTATTGTTTGGGATTCATTGAGGGTACAAGGAATTAGGTTACACTGAGTACATTTGTTAAATAAAATCCCTCCTATAATTGTGTATCACCCACAAGAGGTACGTTATACACCACATCCCATATCTTCCCCCTCCCCTGTCCCCACTTCCTCATTCCCCTACCTACCCCTTGATTTAGCTCATCTGCTGCCTTCATATTAGAATTGAGTACACTGGATTCTTGATTCTCCATTCTTGTGCTTTACTAAGAAGAATGCGTTTCAACTCAATCCAGGTTAATATAAAAGATATAAAGTAACTGGAGGGATCCTATGAACAGTGCCAGCCCTACTCCACTTTCAAAAGCAATTTTGGAACTCTTTTTCTGGAAGGATCATCAGAGCTGTCATCCTCACACACAAAAACACACAATAATGAACGCCACTCAGCAAGACACTGACACAGGTCAACATGAACATATTTGTGAGATGCTCATAACCAAGGTTTTTTTTTTTTCAGATGAACATAGGGTACATAAGATTAGGTTACAATTCACTTTTACAAGGTTAAAATCCAAGTTGTAGCCCAGGAAGTGTGCAATCTACCCATGTAATATACCTGAGTTGCTTGTACAGTGCTGCCAATGTCACCACACAGTGGCCAGTTCAGGAACTTAATTGTCAGACCTCATACAATGACAGCTCTAATAGCCATTCCAGGAACAGAGTTCCAGAATTGCTTTGAAGGATGGAATAGGTACTGGCATCGGTACATAGCTTCCCAAAAGGAATGCCATGAAGACAATTGTAGTGATATTCAGCAATCAGGTATGTAGCACTTTCTCCAGAATGAGTTCATGAACTTAACTGTTAGGCCTTTAGACATGGTGGTGCTAAACCCCTCTGGCTGGTCATGGTGATGAGTGTCTTTAGAGGAAGGAGCATAGGTCAATGGTTACACGCTCAGACTACAGCTCAGAATGCTTCCCTTGGAACCCCAGCTTCTTACACTTACTGGCTCATTACTTTGTTACAATTTACTAATCCCTTTGTGTCTTGGTTTTCTCGTCTGTGAAACTAGATGATAATCCTCCTCATAGCGAGACCAGAGGAATACATGAATTGATATATAAGAAGTTTGAAACAGAACCTAGAAAGTGGTTATCTCTACATATGCACTAGGTTGTTATTCTTCATTGGCTAAGTTTCATCTCACAAATTTTTTTTTCCTTTTAGGAAAGAAGCAGAAACAAGCTCAAGGGCAGGGAGATGAGGAGATATAAGCAACAGGCCAGAAGTCAAGGCTCAGGGACAGTGTCATAAGTAGGAGCCTATGGATGTAGTTTCATTCAAAGAGCAGCCTTGTTTGGGATGAATTTAGATTTTCTCAATTATACTCACTTTGTTTAGGCTCTAATCGTTAGTAAAATCTCTTTAGTTTTGCAACCTCGTCTCAGCCCTCATTGTGGGAGGTGTGGTTTTTAAAGAGAGGAGAGAAGAGCTACAGCCAGAGCTTAGGTAGAGGAGGCAAAAAACAACCAGAAAGCTCCAAGGAAAGAGAACAGATACCGTGGGGATGTCCAGGGAGAGGTGGGTTGAAGATTCTAGCAAAAGGCTCGATTTCTTGCAAACAAGCAGGCTGAAGACTGATAGCCTAAAGATTTGGGTGTAAAATGTAAACTTGACCTTATTCTGTGGTCATGTATAGATATTTACCTTTTGGGCTGCCTGGTCTCATTTCTGATGTTTGGGGGGATTCCTATGAATTCCTTACCTATTCTAGAAACATAGCACCTTCCCTGCCCCAAAACTCTCGTTGCCAAGCTGTGTGTGACTTCAGCCAGTCTGACTGTCCCCGTCTGTAACTCTTAAACTGATGATGGCCAGAGCCAAAGCAGGAGAGATTCACCTGGGAGAAGCGCCAACACCACCCAGTACCTCCAGGAGCCAAGCACTGGCACTGGAGGTGACAGTCATTGACGACCTTTCCAAGGTGTGACTTTGGTTCCGGTCCTGTTTGCACAGCATTCCTGTATTCCTGCCTTTTCCAAACCTGACTCTTTAGACTTCCTGTCATTTGGGGGCCTGACCCAATGTCCTTCAAAAAATATCCTTATCAATAAGGGAAAATATTTGCAAATCATACATCATATAAGGTGTTAATATCCAAAATAGCTACAGAATTCAAAAAACTAAATACCAAGGGAAAAAATAACCCAATTTATGAATGGGCAAAGGACCCAAATACACATTACTCAAAATAAGACATACAAATGACCAAAGTTGTATATTAAAACATGCTCATCATCACTAATCATCAGGGAAATGCACATTTAAATAGCAATGAGCTATTACCTTGTACCTGATAGAGTGGCTAAATTCAAAAAGATAAATGTAACAAGGAGAAAAGAGAACCCTTATGTGTTGTTGGTGGGAATGTAAATTGGTACGGCCATATGGAAAACAGTATGGGAGGGTTCTCAAAACTAAAAATAGAACTTCCATACATACAATGCAACAATCCCACTCCTGGGTAGTTATCCAAGAGAAAGAGAATCAGCGTATCAAAGGCATGCCTGCACCCCATGTTTATTGCAGCACTACTCACAACAGCAAAGATATGAACTCAACCTAAGTGTCTACCAATAAACAAATGGATAAAGAAAATAGGGGGGCGTGCGTGTGGATAGGTACAGATATCTACAAACACAATGAAATATTAGTCGCTTTTACAAAAGAAGAAAATCCTGTCATTTGCAGCAACATGGAGGACCCTGGAGGACACTGTGCTAGTAAAATAAGACGTACACGGGAAGAGAATGATCTCGCTTTTATCTGGAATCTAGCTTCAAAAAGGCAAATGCACAGGCTCGGCGCCTGTGGCTCAACAGGCTAAGGCGCCAGCCACGTACACCTGAGCTGGCAGGTTCGAATCCAGCCCAGGCCCGCCAAACAACAATTTGACGGCTGCAACAAAAAAAATGGCCGGGCGTTGTGGCGGGCGCCTGTAGTCCCAGCTACTTGGGAGGCAGAGGCAGGAGACTCGCTTGAGCCCAGGAATTGGAGCTGTGAGCTGTGATGCCACGGCACTCTCTCCAGGGTGACAGCTTGAGGCTCTGTCTCAAAAAAAAAAAAAGGCAAATGCACAGAAGCAGAGAGGAGGATGGTGATCACAGAGCCCAGGGCATAGAGAGACTGGGGAGATGTCAGTCTAATGGTACAAAATATTAGTCATATAGGAAGAACAAGTCCAAGAGATATAGTGTACAACATTTTGAAAATAATAACATATTACATACTTGAAAATTGCTAAGATAGTCGATGGTAAGTGTTCTTACCACAAAGAAAGGCATGGGAGGTAATGCATATGCTAATTAGCTTGATCTCCACATTCTACACTGTGTACGTATATCAACCTGTCATGCCGTATGTGTGCCAGAAACATACACGGTTCTTGTCAATTAAAAAATAAGTAATTTTGAATATACTTATCTACTTAACACGGTTTCTATTGTTTACAACAACAAATCTTATTATTTCCTTTTTTTTTTTTACAGCTACAAATCTTTTTTTTTTTTTTAATTTTTATTAAATCATAATTGTGTACATTGGTGCAATCATGGGGGCACAATGTGCTGACTTTACATACAATCCAAAATATTTTCATTGAACTATTTTCCATAGCCTACATGGCCTTTTAATCACTATATGAAGACATTTATATTCTACCTTTAGTAATTTTCACTTGTACCCTTGTAAGATGCACCGTAAGTGTGATCCCACTAATCACCCTCCCTCCACCCATCCACCCCCCCCACTCCCCTCCCTT
>CAUYRH010139868.1:0-16986 GCA_963574655.1 Perodicticus potto
CAGGAATTGGAGGTTGCTGTGAGCTGTGATGCCATAGCACTCTATCCAGGGTGACAGCTTGAGGCTCTGCCTCAAAAAAAAAAAAAAAAAAAGAAGGGTACAGGTGAAACTTACTAAATGTAGAATATAAATGTCTGTACACAATAACTAAGAAAATGCCATGAAAGCTATGTCAACCAGTTCGATGAAAATATTTCAAATTGCATATAAAACCAGCACATTGTACCCCATGATTGCATTTATGTACACAACCATGATTTAATAATAAAAAAAAAAAAAGATGATGATGATGATGGAAAGAGCCAGCAAAGTATAGTTACTGAAATCCAAGCAGACAGATTCTTGGATAACATCTTAACATGGTCCCTTTATGGAATTATGCTCTGACTAGTATCAATTATATGTAGAAGTTATTTCCTGTACAGGGCTGAATGCACAAAACCATGCATGTATGATAAATATTTGTTTTGCACATGATTATTATAATTATTTTTTGCTTTTTTTTTTTAGAGACAGAATCTCACTTTGTCGCCTTTGGTAGAGCGCCATGGCTTCATAGCTCACAGCAACCTCCAGCTCCTGGTCTTAGGCGATTCTCTTGTCTCAGCCTCCCGAGTAACTGGGACTACAGGCACCTGCCACAATGCTCGGCTTACACATGATTATTTTTATTATTTAAAGGGGTTTTGGTTCCTTTAGTCTCCTCCTCCATCTATACTGCAATGTTTTCAACCTTTTTTTTATCTCATGGCACACTTGAACCTATAGTTAAAACTTTCACAACACACTTAAATTATGTTGATTTAAAAAAATGAGCAAAAAAAAAAAAACATACTGTGCTTTGAACTTCTTTTGAAAATAATGATTTTTAAAAATTTTCATGGCACAGTGTTCTATACCACTGATCTACAGGATTTACTTACTTATTTTCAAAACAGAGTCTCACTCTGTTGCCAAAATTAGAGTGCCATGGCATCAGCCTAAGTGACAGCAACCTCAAACTCCTGGGTTCAAGTGATCCTCCTCCATCAACCTCCTGAGTAGCTGGGACTACAGGCATCTACCACAATGCCTGTCTAATTTTTCTATTTTTTGTAGAGACAGGGTCTTGAACTCCTGAGCTCAAGGGATCCCCCATGTCTTGGCTTCCCAGAGTGATAGAATTACATGTGTGAGCCACCTTGTCCAGCCTCTATAGCATTTGTGATGTCACTAAAATACTAGTGTGACTGATTAGTGGTCTTGGTTTTCAGTGAAAGATGCAACTACATTAAAGGAAATGGGACATGAGAAGACTTTATCAGGAAATTAGACTGCTAGGGAGAATATTCCTTTAACTAAAGTTGGTGAAACAAATCAGTCATTTTTATGTTATTCAAAAATGAAAAAAAAAGAAAAAAATTTTATTTTGAGACAGAGTGTCACTATGCCACCCTTGGTAGAGTGGAGTTTATAGCAATCTCCAACTCTTGGGCTTAAGCAATTCTCTTGCCTCAGCCTCTCAATTAGCTGGGACTGCAGGCACCTGCCACAATGCCCAGCTATTTTTTGGTTGTAGCTGTCATTGTTTGGTGGGCTTGGGCTGGATTCGAACCCGCCAGCTCCGGGGTATGTGGCTGGCGCCCTAGCTGCTGAGCTATAGGCGCCAAACCACAAAAAAGATTTTTTTCAGGTGTTTTTTAATACTCCTGACATAGCATCCCTGTTAAAAAATTCTACAAGACAAAGAGACACTCACTCACCCTTCCTGGAACTGTGCTTGTGCAGATTCCTCTGCAACAAGAGTCTCATACTCCTCAGCAGCAAACCGGTCCCAATCGGAGGGCTCGGGCCCCTCGTTTTCAACATCCTGATTGGAAAGAGGTCAAGAAACAAAAATAATCAAAGACAAAGAAATGGGGATACATCATCACATATGTTGTATATTGCTGAAGAAAACCTATCTGAGAAATTTTTCATTTCAACATGTAAAAGAGGTGTTAAGGTAACACTCATTCCTAAGAGATTTTCTATAACCTAAATCACAAAACCGTAACTGTTTAGCAGCTAGATTTTTAAGGTCTAGATTCCTTAGCCTTGTAGTTAGAAATCTTTCTCCAGTCCCTTCTCCCCTGGCACTCTGCATAGTAGCTATATGGAGTGACTTGTGATTTGCACATGTCCACCTGAAACGTACCTTCCCTATACCCTCGGTTCTCCAGCAAATTTTACTATTTCTTTTAAAAGCCAGCTTAGCGAAGTATCTCAAGAATGGAAAAACAAGCATCCCATGTACTTAACTCAGTACTACTTTGAAACTAGAAGATAAACAATTATAGGCCCACAGGAGAGAAAAATACAAATTTAGTGAGGAGGGAGGGGAAAGAAAAAGGGAGGATTAGTAAACTCCCACCTAATGGGTATAATGTAGCAGTATGTGGCACACCTCCTGGGTGGAAAAACTCAAATACAACTTGAACTTCTCCTAACACAATGTAACCTAATCATATGTGCCCTTATATTAATCTGAAATTAAAAAAATTTTCCCTACTGAAATTCTCAATGTTAAAAAAAATAAAAACCAGCGTAGATACCATATCTGTGATATGTTCCTGTTAACAGCCCTTCTTTCCCAAATCACTTCCTTCTCTCTATTGTAGATGATTTGGTTGCCCCCTTTTGCTCTTGTGTTTCTGTCATCTCCATATTCCCATAGTGCATGGAACTTATTGAGTACTTTCTGACTACTAATGTTCTCTGCAGATCAGAACAAATATCAATAATTACCATTATTGGTAATTACCACGGCTGGGTGTGGTGGCTCATGCTTGTAATCCCAGCACTCTGGGAGGCCAAGGCAGGTGGATTGCTTGAGGTCAGGAGTTTGAGACCAGCCTGAGCAAGAGTGAGACCCTGTCACTACTAAAAATAGAAAAACAGCCAGGCACTGTGGTGGATGCCTGTAGTCCCAACAACTTGGGAGGCTGAGGCAAAAGGATCGCTTGAGCCCAAGAGTTTGAGGTTACTGTGAGTTATGATACCATTGCACTCTAACCCAGGGCAAAAGAGTGAAAATCTTTTGTCTCAAAAAAGAAATTACTATTTCTTACAAAAGTAAAATTAAAAGTTAGAAATGAAGGGAGGAAAATCCCATACATTTTCTTTCCCTTCCGTAATATCTTGGATTGTATATTCTAGGCAAAACATCTTTCCAAACTGAAAATGAGTTAGTATTGTTCTAGGGCCCAGGGTCATTTGTCCCTAGAAAAATGCTAAAGTGCCTAAAGAATTGAACATACAATGTATTATTTACTACATTTTAAGACTCTCTCTACCTTTTAAAAATTTCTGAAATTGCTGGGCGGTGCCTGTGGCTCAAAGAAGTAGGGTGTTGGCCCCATATGCCGGAGGCGGCGGGTTCAAATCCAACCCCGGCCAAAAAACAAACTGCAAAAAAAAAAAAAAAAAAAATTTCTGAAATTGCCATGAATCTTAGACTTAAAATGAGCAATGTTTGGGGGGTTTTAGAGGAGTGTAAAACAATGGGCATGTTAAATTCAATGGAATATAATATTGACTTTAGGCCAGGCCAGCAATAAAGTATGTTGATATGCTCTAAGATCAGCTACCAAGTATTTTTTTTAGAAGGTGATTTCATATTCTTATTATTTAGGTCAAGCAGTTATGGGACATGTAAAGAAAAAAAGACTGCAAAAGCTTCCTTTAGTTGTACTGTCAATTAATTGAAACAATCCTACCAACATAATTTTTATTTCTTAAATAGAGGAATGGTGAAAGAAAATGGTGATATTCTGGTTTTTGTTTCTCAACATGGATCATACGTCCAGGGTTTTCTAAGGGTCCATGGTTTTTGTGCATAGAGAAGGGTGCTCATCTCTATTCAAAGGCAAAATGACATCAGAACTAACAAGCCACACGTAGCAATCATGAATACTTGAAGAAGTGTTATATGAGGGCTATCACAGAGAGCTTCGAGTTTTCATTATGATGGGGAAAGCTATTTTTACCACAGATTTCCAGAAATGAATGGTACAATTAAGGCCAGTATAATTTCTCATACAGATATATCTATTGATACATTTTTAAAGCTACGAAGGACACATTTTTTTTCAAAAGTACTCTTTGTAACTAGTTTCCAATGTGGAAAGTACAATACCTAGGCAGATGCAGGTTACCTAAACTTTGAAGATTTGCTGTGGGGAGAGATGTGCTTGAGGTCTTTTTCCCTCTATTTTTAGCATTTCATGAAATGTTATTTATTTAGTTTTTTATTTTAGACAGAGTCTCACTCTATTGCCCAGGGTGAGTGCCATGGCCTCAGCCTAGCTCACAGCAACCTAACTCCTGGGTTCAAGCAATCCTTCTGCCTCAACCTTCTGAGTAGCTGGGACTACAGGCATCTGCCATGAAGCCCAACTAATTTTTATTTATTTATTTATTCATTTATTTATTGAGACAGAGTCTCACTTTGTGGCCCTCAGTAGAGTGCCGTTGTATCATAGCTCACAGCAACCTCCAACTCTTAGGCTAAAGCAATTCCCTTGCCTCATCCTCCCAAGTAGGCATCCGCTACAACACCTGTTTTCTTTCTTTTTTTTTTTTTTTTGTAGAGACAGGGTCTCAATCTGGCTTAGGCTGGTCTTGAAATCGTGAGCTTAGGGCAATCCATCCCCCCAGCCTCCCAGAGTGCTAGGATTATAGGTGTAAGCCACTGGATCCAGCCTGATAAAATGTTTAAAATATTATCTCATTAAGTACTGAGATTCCTAAATGAAGAGACCATTTATTTATTTAAAAACAGAGTATCACTCTGTTGTCCAGGCTGGAGAGCAATGGCATGATTATAGTTCACAGCAGCCTCAAACTCTGGGGCTTAAGTGATTTCTTGCCTCAGCCTCCTGAGTAGCTGGGACTGCAAGTGTGTACCACCAGACCTGGCAAATTTTTCTTATTTTTTGTAGAGACAGGGTCTTGCTATGTTGCTTAAGCTGGTCTTGAACTCTTGGCCTCAAGTGATTCTCCTGCCTTGGCCTCCCAAAGTGCTGGAATTAAAGGTGTGACCCACTGTGGGAGCATCCAGCCCCTGATACTGTAGCCCTGAGACATAGGTTAAAATTATACTAGTACCTTCTGGACTGCAAAGGGATCTCTCTGTTCATGGTCTAAGTATTTCTCCAGATTAAAGAAAGTGTCATAGAAGATGTGAGCCATTCTGCACCTCTTCAGATCTCTTAGAGTTATTTTGCCTACATAAAAACAAACCCAGTAAATTTCATCAAAAGCTGTGTTGGAAAGAGAAAAATAAGCTTTAAAATCTGAAAGTATATATACATATATATTATATATATGTTTATTATAAAAGTCCCACTTCTTTTTTTAAATTGAGGTAAATTTACATAACATAAAATCCACCATTTTAACCATTTTAAAGTGCACAATTCAGCGGCTTTTTAATATACTTACAATGTTATGCAAGCATTACCACTATCTAGTTTCATAATGTTATCATCACCCCAAAAGGAAACTTTGTATCCATCAAGCAGTCCCTCTTTATCTCCCCTCACTCCCATGTCCCCTGTAACCACTAATCTGCCTTTTGTCTATATGGAAAAATTCTCTTTCCTTCCTTCCCTCCCTTCCTGGTACACTCATGGTGCAATAATAGGGTGCTATAGCTTTGAACTCTTGGCCTCAAGTGATCCTTCTGTGTCAGCCTCCCAAGTAGCTGGGACTGCAGACATATACCACCATGTCCAGTGAAAAACCCTATTTCTTAAACAGTGGATTTGCCATCAATTGCCAGTTCTACATTAATAGTGAAGAGAAACTTTAAACACTTCTGTAGTTGGGAAGCTTGCATGGTAAGTAGATAATTTAGGACACTCTAGAATTATGTGCCCCACTTTGTTACACAGGTGAACAGTACAAATGTCCCTTTACTCCATCTCACCATCGTTAGCTGGCTTCACCAGGTCAAGCATCTGGCACAATAAATCATGGAATGGCAAGGGCTCAATGCCCATGGCCTCCATTCGTTCACACTGCTCCTCATAGAAGTACTCCAGTTCATACATGGAAAGTACGCCATCTCCATCCACATCCATGCAGCGGAACCAATACTCAATGCTAGGAGGTAAGAACACTTATTATCGTGGGTTTACTAATGATCTTTTATTTACCCAGATTCACTATTGCTCATGTTTCTTTTTAAATAAAAGTTACTAGACTAGTAACTAGTAGACTAGTTCTAGTCATGTATATGACTTCGACATGGTTTTACAAAGTTAGAGAAAATGGCAGACTCCTTCTTCCACTTATTTTACCATCCCAGAATCATGTTGAACATCTGATTATTTTGGTTTTCACCTTCATTCTTACAGATAACATGTCTGTATTGCTTCTTTCTCATACTGTTTTAAGAACTATGTATTAATTTCACACTATGAAAGATGAGATTTTAGATCTTTACCACTTCCCACCTTTCCCCATTCTTACTATGGTTAAATTGTTCAACATTCAGAGTTTCTATTTTTTATTTTTGTTTTATCTCTTATTTGTTAGTTTTCTATGTATTTGTTAATAATTTTCCATGTACTTATTAATAATTCAACTCTCAAATTTCTGCCAGTTGTCTAAATCCATACTTAATCCTATCAAATATTCTGTCAATTTTATGTTCTTGACAAAGTGTTCTGTGGTTCCTTTGGCCTACTCTAATCTGGACTCTGGTTCTCTAGGCTTGGTTCACAGTGTCATCCAGGGATTCTTTTCACCTTTCTTCTGTTTCTTGTACCTCTTGTGTTCCTCATTCTTTATTTCCTTGTTTGGTGTAGCACATTCTCTAGTATCTTCTTGAAAAGGGAGTATGGCAATTTTTTTTAGATTTTGGATCTTTGAAAGTACCTTTTGTCTACCCTCTAACCTGATTGGTATTTTGGCTAGTTATAGAATTAATGTCTGGTGGTGCTTTTGATTCAGATTTTTTTTCTTTTCTTTTTGGCCGGAGCTGGGTTTGAACCCATCACCTCTGGCATATGGGGCCAGTGCCCTACTCCTTGGAGCCACAGGCTCTGCCCAATTTTAAAGGCATTGATTCATTGTCTTCAATCTACCCAGTGTTGCTGAGAAGTTTAAAGTCATGTTGAGATTTGATCCCTTGACAATAAACAATTTTTTTCTCTTTGAAGCCTGTAGAGCAGGGTTGTCCAACCTAAAGCCCATGCTGAATGCTGATTTTGTGAGGATTTTTTTTTGCTTATCTGTGGTGTTGGACGTCATGAAAAGTATACACATACTTTTTTTTTTTTTTTTTTTTTTGGTGCCAATCAGCTTTCACTAGCGTTTGTATATTTAACGTGTGGCCCAAGACAACTCTTATTCTTCCATTGTGGCAGAGAAAAAAAAAAGGTTGGACACTCCTGTAATAGAGGTTTTTCTGAGTTCCTGGTGGTTTGAAATAACATGATGAAGTGACTTTGTCTGGATCCAACTAATCTATGTAGCTGTGCTTTTCTTAGAGTCTATTCAATCTGGAAACTAGTAACTTTCAGTTCTTAGAAGTTTTCTTAAATTATTTTATTTTTTTGCCTACACTCTTCTTCCTCATTGATTTTCTCTTTTTAGAACCCCTATTATTTGGATCTGTGTGGTTCAATATGATAGCCACTAGGCACATGTAGCTTTTGAGCATTTGAGATGTGGCAAGTTTTAGTTGAGATGTTTTCTAAGTGCAAATGCGTAACAGATTTTGAAGACTTAACTGTGAAAAAAAGAATGTAAAACATCTTATCAGTATTTTATATTACAAGTTGTAATGGTAACATCTTAGATATGTTAGAGTAAGGTAGATAACTAAAACTAATTTTACCTATTTATTCTTTTTTTTTTGAGACAGAGTCTCACTTTGTTGCCCTTAGTAGAGTGCTGTGGCATCATAGTCACAGCAACTTCAAACTCTTGGGCTGAAGCGATTCTCTTGCCTCCACCTCCCAAGTAGTTGGGACTATAGGCGTCCACCACAACACCTGGCTATTCTATTTCTTTTTACTTTTTCATTATGGCTAAATCTTAAAATTATACTTGTGGCTTGCATCCTATTTCAATTTCTAGTTATACTGGACTTTTGGCCTGGTTCTCCAATTTTCAAGTCTTGTCTCTATTTTCTATTGCTTCATCTTTTTGTAAATAGTTCTTTCTGGAAGGTTTAGTTAGCTTTACCTTCTAAAGATTGCATTTTTTATTTCTGCTATCATATTGATAGTTTTGATTACCCCCATTTTTTTTTTTTTTGTTTCTTGAGTGTTCCTTTTATAAAAAGTACTATTCTGTTAATGTTCTATTTTTTTTTTTTTATTGTAGAGACAGAGTTTCACTTTATTGCCCTCGGTAGAGTGCCATGGCATCACACAGCTCACAGCAACCTCCAACTCCCGGGCCTAGGCGATTCTCCTGCCTCAGCCTCCCGAGTAGCTGGGACCACAGGCACACCACAATGCCCGCTATATTTTTGTTTGTTATGCAGTTCGGCCGGGGCCGTGCTTGTACCCACCACCCTCGGTATATGGGGTTGGCGCCTTACTCGCTGAGCCACAGGAGCTGCCCTAAAAGGTAGATATTTATTCTTTACTTACTTATTTTTTTTGTAGAGACAGAGTCTCATTTTATCACCCTTGGTAGAGTGCCCTGGCATTACACAGTTCATGGCAACCTCCAACTCCAGGGCTCAGGCAATTCTCTTGCCTCAGCCTCCCGAATAGCTGGGACTACAGGCACCCACCACAATGCCTGGCTATTTTTTTGTTGCAGTTTGGCTGGGGCTGGGTTTGAACCTACCACCCTTGGTATATGGGGCTGGCACCCTACCCACTGAGCCACAGGCGCCACCCTTCGTTCATGTTCTGTGAATGTAATTTCTACTTGTATCCCTGAGATATTAATTGGTGTCTTTTTTGTTGTTAAAAGCCTTCTTTTCGGCTCGGTGCCTGTGGCTCAATGGGCTAAGGCGCCAGCCACATACACCTGAGCTGGTGGGTTCGAATCCAGCCTGGGCCCACCAAGCAACAATGACAGCTGCAACCAAAAAAAAAATAGCCGGGTGTTGTGGCGGGCGCCTGTGGTCCCAGTTGCTTGGGAGGCGGAGGCAGGGGACTCGCTTGAGCCCAGGAATTGGAGGTTGCTGTGAGCTGTGACGCCACAGCACTCCTACCCAGGGCGACAGCTTGAGGCTCTGACTCAAAAAAAAAAAAAAAAAAAAAAAAGCCTTCTTTTCATTTCTCCCCCCAATTTGTTTGGTCTCTTTTTTGTTAGGATTTACTCAGGTATCTAGTGATGCTTTGTCTTCTGCTCATATTTCAGAATAGGTGTTAAAAGAGGGACTTTACCTAAAAAATGCACTCAGTGTAATCTGGTTTCTTATACCCTCAATGAATCCCTAATAAAAAAAAAAAAAAATAGGCGTTAAGAAGCTGATTAGAAGTTGAATCTACTAGAGGCCAGGTGCGATGCCTCATGCCTGTATCCTAGCACTCTGGGCGGCTGAGGCAGGTGGATTGCTTGGGCTCCTGAGTTTGAGATCAGCCTAGCAAAAATCAAGACCCCATCTCTACTAAAAACAGAAAAACTGAGGCAAGAGGATAGCTTGAGCCCAAGACTTAGAGGTTGCTGTGAGCTATGATGCCATGGCACTCTACCCAGGGTGACAGCTTGAGACTCTGTCTCACAAATAAAAAAAAAAAAAGAAGTTGTTACCTATGAGATTGTTGACTCTGAGTTTTACTGTAAAATGATCTGGCTGTGTTCTTTCCTTGGGGATGACCCAGTGTCAAATCTTTAGGCCTTAATTCTCATGCTAGTTAGATTCCCTGGAAAAGCATCATTCAGTCTCTTAGTTGGAGGTTCAGGACAAATTGACAGCATACTTTAAGTTGAGCAAGGAATGAAGACTGTACATATCAGCATGCTAGATGCATATACTCATTTAATCTGTTTTCAATATGGCACCTACACTTTCAACAATGTCCAGTTTTCCCCAGTTGACAGGTCCTCTATTTTATACTTTCCAAGGAATAAAGCACCAGTTTTATGCCAGCATAGAGGACATCATCTATAGACTGTTTCTTTAAAATATTTTTCTATAAACTGTCCTGTGTTTTTGGCTTTACCATTATGCTATCTCCATTTCCAAGGTTCCTAATATTGCTGAGTTCTGAACGTTTGAAGGTTTTGCTGGGTATATCTGGTTGCTTCTTGTTTTTTTTCCTCTGCTGGCTTAGGATTCAGGTAGTCTGCTAAGTTTATTTGCTTTCCAGTTTCTAAGCCTTTTTTTTTTTAAAAGTCTATTTCCTTTATTATTGTGGGTTTATTCCTTTAAAAATGTCTTTATTGGCATTTTAGTGGGGTTTCAAGAGGACTGAAAGTTATTAAGTGTGGTGAAATTGTTATCTTCGCTCAGAAACCTGTTCACTCTTTATTATGGCTACTTTATCATATAGCACTGTCAGAGTAGCATCTCAATTAATCATAGAATATGAAGCCAACAGCATTAATTGGAAATAGGAAGTAATATTTTTCCAAAGAGTCACAAATTCATGGCAAGAGATGGTTCTAGGAGACCCTTGTTCAAATTCCCATTTGTAGGACTGAAACCATGTTGAGAACCACAATACATGTAATGGCTTTTAAAAGTCTCTTTGAGGGAGAGAAAGATGAAAATAAGTTGTATTGTTAATTGTTTTCAAGTAAATCACACTAAGATTGGTGTGTACCTTTTCTAAGAAAGATAAATGTTATGCTATTGTAACAAATTGAACAATACTTGCAAAGTCCTTTTATGACAAGTATTTTAAAAATTATACGGCCCAGGATAAGTGGCTCACGCCTATAATCCTAGCACTCGGGTAAGCCAGGTCAGATCCCTTCAACTCAGGAGGTTAAGACCAGCCTGAGCAAGAGCGAGACCCTGTCTCTAAAAAATAGAAAAAATTAGCTGAGCATTGTTATGGGCAGCATAGTCCCAGCTTCGTGGGAGACTAAGGCAGAAGCATCACTTGAACCCAGGAGTTTGAGGTTGCTGTGAACAATGATGATGCCAGTACACTTTAGCCTGGGCAACAGAGTAAAACTGTCACAAAACAAAACAAAACAAAAATAACAAACAAACAAAATTAAGATAAAAAAGTCTTTATAGCATGCAAAGCTAAAGCATACGCTTCAGTCCTTCGTAATGGCTCCTAGAATGGAAGAAAGCTAGAATGCAAAGAGATATGCTGCTTGAGTATTTGCCAAAGCTACACGATAACCGCCTTTAAGTAACTGAAAGATGTATGTGGTAGAGGAATCAGATTAAATCTGTTAGTATTAGAGAGCATAAGGATCAATGTACAAAAGAGAGAAGATGTTTTTAGACATAAACCTTGAGAAATGAAACAGGCTGCCTCAGTGGATAGATTTTTGTTCCTAAAAAATTTGGAAGCAGGGACTGGCTGGATGGTTAAACACATATAGGACATGTTGAGAGGGAGCCTTTTTTTATTAGAAGTACTGGATACTCTCCAATTTGTTCCAATGAAGATTTTCTATTTTTTTTGTACAAAGGTAACTTATTTTCTCAGAGCTTAAAAGTAATGACTACTTTGTAGGAAAATTGGAAAACAGAAAAGCACACAAAAGGAGTAACTATCCAGAGAAAACCAGTGTTATATCTGTTCTAAATTTACCACCAATTTTTGGTTTTTCAAGGCATAATGATATTAATGATAAATTCTATTTGTAAAACTATAGACATAAACAAGATTACTTCTTGCCCTTGTTCTTAGAGTAGATGAAATTAAGTTCTGGACTGGCTCTATCTTCAATAAAAACTCCTGTAAGCTATTCAAGAAGAAAGTTATAGTAAACTCTATTATTGCTTAGCGAGTAACTAAATGTATATTTCATTACATATTCAGAAGACACAGTACATGCTACCTTAAAAAGCACTGGTCTAATGCCTTTAGGCACAACAAGGTGAGTGAAATAGTTGCTAGAGATGACACCTAACCAGATGACTAAGATAGAAGCGGAATGTGGTAAAAAACAAGGACAGAGAGGTTAAAGGATATAGCAAAAGAGGATTTGCACAAACCTGTCCACAAAAAACAATCTACCCAAAGATACTTTCCGTATCTCCCCTGTCAGGAACAGAAATAGGAAGGATTCAATATCTTAATTTGAGGCTGGACACAGTGGCTTACACCTGTAATCTTAGTATGCTGGGAGGTCGAGGTGGGTGAATTGCTTGAGCTCAGGAGTTTGAGACTAGCTTGAGCAAGATTGAAACCCTGTATCTACTAAAAATAGAGAAAACTAGCTGGGCATCATGGCAGGCACCTGTAGTACCAGCTGCTGGGGAGAATGAGGCAAAGAGGATTCCTTGAGCACAAGAGTTTGAGGCTGCTATGAGCTATGATGACACCACAGCACTCTAGCAAGAGCAAATGAATAAGATTCTGTCTCAAAAAAAAAAAAAAAATCCTAATTTGGTATGCAGTATTTTACATAGGATTCAGCAAGTTTTAGTCGGTGTATTTCTTTTGTTATGAAACTCATTTTTCCCACCCATATCTAAGTCAAAAACTTGATTTATGCAAATTAAGAGTTTGACTTTGATTATATAAATGGTCCTTGACGTATGGATTTCTGACCTTATGATGACATGAAAGTCAGTAGAAAACATACTTTTAGTACCCATACAGCCATTTTGTTTTTCACTTTCAGTACAATATTCCATAAGTTAGAGGAGCTATCCAATATTTTATTATAGAATAGGCTTTGTGTTAGCTGATTTCACCCAACTGTAAGCTAAGTGCTGTGAGCATGTTTAAGGTAGGCAAGGCTAAGCTATGATGTTCAGGTAAGTTAGATACACAAATGCATTTTTTACTTATATTTTCAACTTATGATAGGTTTATCAGAATGTAAGTGGAAAAACATGTGTATATATTTTCTTTCTTTTCATTATTTTAAAACAGTGGGATTTAACTGTCTTTTGCTCATACTGTTTTAGTATGACAGTGTGAACCACTGAGAATACCACACTAGGTACCTAGTAAGTGCCAGTAGAAGCCAAGGAAACAAATATCAACAAAGCAAAATCAGGAGGTACTTTCTTCTATAATTGCCCTAATTTTGATTCTCTTAAGAAACAAGGAATTTCATGACATAAAAATAGCTCTTATTGGCTCTGCGCCTGTGCCTCAACAAGCTAAGGCGCCAGTCACATACACCTGAGCTGGCGGGTTCGAATCCAGCCCGGGCCCGCCAAACAACAATGACGGCTGCAACCAAAAAATGGCCAGGTGTTGTGGCGGGTGCCTGTAGTCCCAGCTACTTGGGAGGCGGAGGCAAGAGACTCACTTGAGCCCAGGAATTGGAGCTTGCTGTGAGCTGTGATGCCACAGCACTCTATCCAGGGTGACAGCTTGAGGCTCTGTCTCAAAAAAAAAAAAAAAAAAAAAAAAAAAAGAATAAAACCTCAATAATACGTCAGCTGTTAGCTACAAGAAAGGTAATCTGCAAGGGAGAAAAGGAGTACAAAAGAAGGTGATCTAAGAAAGCTTTTGATTCCAAAAACCTCTGGTGGTACTTCATAAGAATCCAGTTAAGGATCTCATGATGTGAAAAGCTTGTCTAAAGCGTTCTGTTTCTGGTAATGATGACTGAAGTGTTTTAGATCAACCCTCCCACTGAGAAAACTGCTCCCCACACCACCCCCAAAACTCAACTGGTTTAAAGTTATTGGAGAATTAACAGTGTAGTGAAGAATTATGGTAGTGAAGAATTCTAGAAGGAAACACAGACATGGAAGCCTAGTATTTGGGACCATCTTTCCCTTGGGGCATCTGCTGTTTCTGGAAAAAGTCTCTGAAAACTTGAGGAGCCATGCTAGCATTTCATCAGGGATTTGGGGGTCTGTCTTCAAGAGGGATGTAATTTTATTTTCTTGTATGTGTTTGTCTGGTCTTGTTGTCAAGGTAATGCTGGCTTTGTAAAATGAGTTGGGAATTGTTTCTTTTCTGCTTTGTAGGGAGGTGGTACAGTATTTGGTGTTACTACTTCAAATGATTCAAAGAATACAGTTGAAATTACTTTGGTTGAAAGTTTTTTTTCAGAAGGTGTAAAACTATGAATTCAATTTTCTTTAATAGGTATAAGACTATTCAGTTTATATATTTTTTCTTGGGTGAATTTTATTAAATCAAAGGAAATTTGGTTTCATTTAAGTTACCATATTTATGTGCATGTATGTTACTGGTAATATTCCTTTATTATCTTTTGGATATCTAATTCCCCTTGAGTCATCTTTCAAAAAATTTGCATTTAAATATTTTCCTTCCTTTTTCATATAGAGACAGAGTTTCCCTATCTTGTACAGGCTATGTTGCAGAAACTATAGAAGCAATCATGGTGCACTGTTGTCTCAAACTCCTGGATCCAAGCAATCCTCTGCTTCAGCCTTCTGAGTACTGGGATTCAGGCTAAGTCATGCCTTTTTATCCATAAATTATTTAGAAGTGTGCTAATGTCCGGGTGGTGCCTGTGGTTCAGTGGGCAGGGCGCCAACCCCATATACCGACGGTGGTGGGTTCAAACCTGGCCCTGGCCAAACTGCAACAACAAAAAAATAGCCAGGCATTGTGGCAGGCTCCTGTAGTCCCAGCTACTTGGGAGGCTGAGGCAAGGGAATCACCTAAGCCCAGGAGTTGGAGGTTGCTGTGAGCTGTGTGACCCCACAGCACTCTACAGTGGGTGATAAAGTGAAACTGTCTCTACAAAAAAAAAAAAAAGAAGAAGAAGTGTGCTAATATCCAACTGTGTGAACATCTTCCAAGCATCTTTCTCTTACTGATTTCTATACAAATTACGTTTTCCTTGGAGAATATACATTGCATTATTTCAGTTCTTTTTTTAAAACAAGCATACTAAAATATATTTCACATATCATACAATTCTTCAATTTCAAGTGTATAATTCACTGGTTTTTAGCATTCAAAGTTATATAAATATCACAATTAATTTTGGGGTACTTGCCATCAGCTCCAAAAAGAAACTCCATACCCATTAGCATTCATTCCTCATTTCCCCATAGGCTCTCCATGGACTAGGCAACCTTTATCCTACTTCTTGTACCTACAGATCTGCATGTTTTGGACAACTCATATAAATGAATTCATACAGTATGTGGTATTTTGTGGCTGGCATCTTTTACTTCATATAATGTGTTCAGCATTCAACCATGTGTAGTATGTCTTAGAATGTCATTTCTTTTTACTGCTGAATAATATTTGATTTATTACATTTGCTAATTTATTCATCAGTTAATGGTCATGCTTGTTGTTCCCATTTTGTGGCTACTATGAATAATGCTTCTATGAACATAAGTTTATAAGTTTTTGTGTGACTATGTTTTCATTTCTCTTACATATACACATAGGAATGGAATTGCTGGGTCATATGGTAACCTCATGTTTGAGGACCTATCAGACCATTTTCCATTGTGCCTGCACCATTTTACATTTCTGTCTGTAATGTATGAGGGTTCCGATTTCTCCATATCCTTGCCAATATTTATTATCATCAGATTTTTTTAATTAAATCATAGCTGTGTACATTAATGCAATCACAATGTGCTGGTTTCATATACAACCTGAAATATTTTCATCAAACTGGTTCACATAGCCTTCATGGCATTTTCTTAGTTATCATGTTAAGACCTTTATATTCTGCATTCAGTAAGTTTCACCTGTACCCTTCTAAGATGCACTGTAGGTGTGGTCCCACCGATTACCCTCCCTCCATATCATCAGCTAGCTATCCTAGTGGGAATGAAATGGTATCTCATTATGGTTTTGATTTGGGTTTCTCTGATGACTAATGATGTGAAGCATACTTTCATGTGTTTGTTGACCTGTATAGATCATCTCTAGAGAAATGACTATTCAGAGCCTTTGTCCATTTTTAAAATCGGGGGTCTTTTTGAGTTGTAAATGTTGTTTATATATTCTAGATAAGTCCCTTATCAGCTATATTATCTGCAAATATCTTACTTAGCTCAATGCTGTGAGTTGAAATTCCTTCATTATCTTTTGAATATCTAATTCCCCTTGGGTCATCTTTAAAAAAGTGTATTTAGAGGGGGAGGAGCCAAGATGGCGGTCTGTAGCCAGCTTTCTGCAGACGCTCCCATCCAGAAGGAGAGTTAAAGGACAGAAATTTAGCAAGAAAGCCAACAGTTTGGAACTGAGCCAAAAGAGAAAGTCAAAGAACACACATCAACCCTGCTGGAGCGACCTGCGACCCCAAGGATACAAATAAAAGGTACAGAACACATCACCAAGCGGACGGGAGTCCCCTCCTCCATGAGAGCCACTTGCAGTATACGCCATACCTCCATACAAACAAGCAAGTAGAGTTCAGATGTCCTCCCACTCTACCCCATGGGAGACATCCTCTAAAAACTGGACCTCCTTCCCCTACTAGGGTGCTACAGCACTCTCCTGCCAGGCATAAAACTGTATAAAAACTGTATATATCTCTATCTGCAAGTTGGAACTCCTGGCACTCCCCTCCACTCTCACCCTGAGGTCTGGAGGTCTGTCCCCCACGGAGTCCAGATTCTTGGACACTTTCTCGAGGGGTGTGGACAGGGTGCAGGGTGTTGCCGGTCTGTGCTGTTTTCCCAGCTCGGGAGCGGTGAGAGGAAAGTGAGCTGACAGGTGGCCAAAGTGGAGAGGCAGTCCTCTGAGGCTCCAAGCCGCAGCACTGAGAAAACTTTGCTAAAGTTCGGCCGGCCTCACCTGGCCCTCAGGAGATGACAACTGAGACAAAGGCTGATTCTCACTGACTGAATCAGGACTATTAGCAGCCCAGTGTCTCTTCCACAGGGCAGAAATTCTGCAAACTTGTTCTGTTCTATCAGCTTTTTCATCTACTTTACATCAATCAGGGACA
>CAUYRH010139870.1:0-19024 GCA_963574655.1 Perodicticus potto
TAAATGAGAAAATATCATGAATGTTACATTAATCAGGTGGATAAAAATATCTCTGATTGTATGGGAAGCCCGCACACTGTACTCCAAGCCTGAATCATTGTACACAGTTATGACTTAATAAAAAATAATTAAAAAAAAAAAAAGAAGTAGACAATGGAACGAATCCACTCAAAAAGGCAACTCAGCAGGAGGGAAGACCCACTGAATTTCCCTTTGCACTTTGGCCTACACGTGAGTTGCTTAAAGTCAAGTTTGGGAAGTAAAGTCTAAGAAGGTCTAAAAATTCTATGATCTTACACTGTTATCAGGAAATTTTTTTAAATTGCAGACCATCTGAAAGGGCCATGATTTCCTCTTTACAAGCGTCTGTGTACTTCTAAAAGCAATGATTTCATATTACTGTTCAAAATGCCTTTGATGAAGGACTATTAAAATTAATTTCACCCTATTTGAACCACGGGGAGAAAAGGTCAAAATTAAATTATCTCCTTTGCTTTTAAGTGCTTTTACTGACAGAAGCCTAAATTACCTCTGTCAGCATTGAGCCCACAGCTAGGGGTTTGCTTTGTGTTTGCCTGTGGCTGGTCTGTGTGGTAGGTGGAAAGAGGCGGTGGCTATGGCAGCTACGGTGGCCACCGAGCAAAAGAACTGGGCTCAGACAGCAGGTGCTTCTGCGTGGACATTTTATATGCAAAAATGTGCATAGTTAGTAACTATCAGCATGGTTCAGGCAGCGGGTTGCCAGCCAGGGTATTATTTTCCTTGCCAAGAATGTGCTCAGCAAAATTATGTTTCATAGTGCTAAGCCTTCACTGAACGGCCACATTTTTCCTTGTAGTACTGCAAACTGTTTAGGAAGGAAGCATTACCAGAACTGGAAGAAGAGGAGGGAAAAGTCAAGAAAGGCATGACTAGGAATGTGGCTTCTTGTTTCACACAGATGTTTAATACTTAGCAGTGACGTGGAATATTCACACCATGGGCAAAAGCACCGAACGTATTGGGCACGTGCTGTCTGGCAATTCTACTTTGTGGGTTGGTGTTCCATGAGGAAAAATGGGTGCTCTGGATCCTCCACACTCACTGGTGAGGTCCACCTTGTCTGACAGGAACTGGAGATCACATCCTGATGGTAGAAAATGCACAATGATGGTAATACACTACACACACGATTAATAAATGGAAGACAACTGTGTGCAAATCTTCACTCATTTCTTCCCTGAACTGATCTGGAGCTTAAATGACCTTGTGGAGGGATGTCTCCTGGACAATCACTCAAGCCACGTATTATGAACAAGGTGATAAAATGGTGAAAGAATGACCATTGACTTTATATAAGCCCAAGGCTGGCTCAGAGAAGGAAAGCAAACAAGTCTCCTGTAAACACAGCTCTACAGAATGAAGCAGTCATAAGGCCACAGAAGCTTAGTTTTAACCCACCTCCCTTCTTACTTTAAGAAAAAAAAAAAAAACAGAGTAAGAACAGGGTGATACATTAATAGTAATGACATTCAGGATAGATCCATCTGAAAAAGACTAATATACAGAAAGCTTACTATAAGAGAACAAAATTAATCCTATTTGTTCAAGGTTCAAAACGACGTATTCCTCGCTTTGCAGAAGGATTCACTGTAGTTGTCCTTAGATATCAGGCACGGGTAGGCACCCAAAGTATGGCTTAGCTCTGAAAGTATGATTTACAGGTGAACACTTTGGAATAGCTACAACAGAAAGTGAGAAGGTTTGCCCTTTTCCTGACCCCGCTGAATGGGTTAAGTCTTTGTTCTGTTCTCTAGCACGAAGACAAAAACATAAAATGATCACCCCAAAGAGGGGTTTCTATTTAATTCATTTCTAGAGTGCTTGAGGCTTTTACAGATGAAAGCCAGGAAACTTCCCATAGAGATCGATATTTTTCCAGACACAATATGGGTATAGATGTAGCTCAAATTGCAAATCAAGGGCAAGTCTCTCAGTAGACTTCCTAAACATATAACTGGAAATATAAATTACACTGGATCAGGGCTTGTTGGCAGCATCTAAAGAAAAGGGGGAAAGAAATCACGTCTTATTTGGTGGAGGAGTAATTCGGTACTGCCGAAGTCGGCCACTGTATATGTCTAACTCTCAATGTGATGCTCACTTTTCAAAATATCCTTAGAATTTAGATGCATCCAGCAGTTGCCTTATAAAAACTTAATGACTAAAAACATATTTTTCAATATTTTAGGTGGTACATTTTACTTCCTGAGATGCAATTGCCAGAAATTACTATGGTATATATCACATGAACACAAATGCAAGATAAAATTACATGTAAAAAATATTTTTCATTTTCTTTTACTCAAAAACAATGTTTAAACTATATGTTCCCAAAATAATTGGAGAACTGACTGGATATTTGATGATAATATTTAGGAATTTCATTTTTTAAGGTGTAGTAATGGTTTTATTAACCTCAAAGTATCTTTATCCTCAAGTGACACATTTCTAAGTATTTAGGAATGAAACTACATGATGGCTGGCATTGGTCTCAAAATAACCCAATGCATTGGGGTAGAGGAGAAGTGAGTGGAAATTTGGATAAAACAAGGCCAGCATTTATTGTGAATTGTTGAGGCTGGGTTATGTGTACATAGGGAATACTCTTTTTTTCTGTTTTTGGATTGGTTTGAAATTGTTCATCAAGCAAAGTTTTTTCAAAGAAGCACTCAAAGATTCAACTATTATTATGACCAGAAATCATATCATTATTAGCTTAAGGATATCTACAGTGATAGAGCAATTTAACAGGACTCCTGAAAGAAAGTTGTTTACAGATCTCAAAAATACTCCTTTCTCCCTTATTTTACTTAGTAATGCTGTGAGGGAAATATCGCTTATCCTTTAAAAGCTATTTTCACCAAAATAAAAATTTCTATGGCATTCACTAAGAAGATCAGCTTATGAACACTTGCTGACAACTTAGTCTTGAGGAAAGTGTGTTCTATCACTTTTAACTGAAGGTTCTATCACTTTTTGCAGTAATGGAATGCAGGGTCATTGCAGTTTTGAGAGATTAAAATATCAAATACAATCTGGGAAGTTGAAAAAATTTTATGTTACTAGTCACATTCTATTTTGACGGCATTGACCGAGTTCTGAAGATAGGCTATTCACTTGCCAAGGGTTTTACCCACTTTATCCCACTTAATCCTCACTAATAAAATACCCTGTGAGGTGAATACCATTATCCTCCCATTGTGCACATGAAAAATATGAGTCTCTGAAAGTTTTAAGTAAACTTATTCAACATCTTTCAGGGTCAAGAGACTAAACTAGGACTTGAACCCAAGAATGTCCAATTGCAGAGCCTGCATGCATGGCAATCCTTTGGCTGTTTGCCGAGCCAAAAAAGGGAAAAGTTTAGAAATGGCAGTTTTCTGACTTTAGGTAATAATTAGTGCACTGTAAAATACTAGGTTACTCACAAAGCAGTCTGTTTCAGAAATTAAGACACAAAAGTAGAATCACTGAAGAGTAAAAACAAAGGTCCACTAACATTAACAATCAAGTCTCTAAAATTGATGGCTTAACTAGGCCCATTGTAATAAAAATACTCAAACCCCCCCCCCAAACCCTTAAAGTAGAAGTTGTTGTTCTTTCATCATTTCTTTTATAAATGTATTTGACAATAAGAGAAAGGGAAATCATGAAGACAAAGTTTTCTCATTTGGTCTCAGTAAGTTTTATTAAGAATTATAGAGATACAAAAAGAGATTCGTCTCTTACTGGTAATTGAAAGTCCATTGACTTTCTCACATTGTGAAGAAATTTATTTATTAAAAATTGTCCCTGGTGACCCTGAGCTCATCTCTTTAAGGTCACAGATTTCTATGGCCATCTAAAGCCTCACGTTAAAAGACCTTGAAAATGGTAGTATCAAGTCACTTGCCTTTATCTAAAATGTGCTACAAAGCATTTCAGTCATGAATGAGCGTGATGTGGGTGTTTTGTGTAATGCCCTTTCTCCCTGTTCCTGTCTTGCCCCTACCCAACAGAGCTGGCTGACAAATGCCGTTCATGGTAATTAGCCATGTAAATGAACACTGTCAGGAAACTGCTGTCCCCAAAATGTGCACACAAAATCACTCTCAACAATGCATGCAAAATCCCATCAGAAAGCCAATCATTTGTGACCTGACCTTCCATTAATTAATTAAAACTCCACCTGAAGGTGGTGGGAAGAGGACAAAAAGAATGTCACAATGGACACTTCAAAACAGAACTAGAGGAACCCTACAAAGCTTTTGATAGAAAATTTAGAACTAAACTACAGACATGAGGGAAACATTACCTGATAGGGCTTTAAAATCCTGAGCTGTAGACCCTGGGAGGCTGGGTGACTTTGGGCAAGGTACTTTCTCCAGTAAGAACTAGAGGCTAGGTGACCCTGAGCAAGGTACTTTCTCCAATGAGAACTAGAGGCTGAGTGGCCTTGGGCAAGGTACTTTCTCCAGTGAGAACGAGAGGCTGAGTGGCCTTGGGCAAGGTACTTTCTCCAGTGAGAATAGAGGCTGAGTGGCCTTGGGCAAGGTATTTCTCCAGTGAGAACTAGAGGCTGAGTGGCCTTGGGCAAGGTACTTTCTCCAGTGAGGACTAGAGGGTGAGTGGCCTTGGGCAAGGTACTTCTCCAGTGAGAACTAGAGGCTGAGTGGCCTTGAGCAAAGTACTTTCTCCAGTGAGAACTAGAGGCTGAGTGGCCTTGAGCAAAGTACTTTCTCCAGTGAGAATAGAGGCTGAGTGGCCTTGAGAAAAGTACTTTCTCCAGTGAGAAGAGAGGCTGAGTGGCCTTGAGCAAAGTACTTTCTCCAGTGAGAACTAGAGGCTGAGTGGCCTTGGGCAAAGTACTTTCTCCAGTGAGAACTAGAGGCTGAGTGGCCTTGGGCAAGGTACTTTCTCCAGTGAGAATAGAGGCTGAGTGGCCTTGGGCAAGGTACTTTCTCCAGTGAGAATAGAGGCTGAGTGGCCTTGAGCAAAGTACTTTCTCCAGTGAGAATAGAGGCTGAGTGGCCTTTAGCAAAGTACTTTCTCCAGTGAGAACTAGAGGTTCAGTGACCTTCAGTAAGGTACTTTGTCCAGTGAGAACTCCTCAGTGAACCAAGGCCTGTAAATTCCATGAGAAGTTTCCCAGCACAAATGCACCACATTTCTCCCACTGGGCCATCAACAAATCATGAAGTAGGGATCTTCATTTTTCTCAAATAACCAATTATATTTCACAGAAGACTTACCAATGATGAAAACACTAAGTACATTTTTCTCAAATAATCAATTATATTTAACAGAAGACTTACCAATGATGAAAACACTAAGTACACAGGATAACCTTTTCACAAATTTGTCCTAAAGTGTATACACTGAAAAAAATGAGTTTTTATAATTATCTGTTCCACTAACCAGTTTAGAAAAGAAATGTCAGACAAGGGAGGCTGTGTCTCACATAATATGCATGTGACTGACTGGATCTGGAATCTGGGCAGGGTGGAAGATTTTTGTCTTGTTTTTTCTTCTCCCAATTCCTTGTAATTCCTCTCAAGTATTACGCTCAAGTATTACGCTTTCTTCCATCTCAAAGACTCTGAGTAGGTTGTTTCTTCTCTTCAAACCATTTTTGCCTATGTGGCCCAAAATTGTGGGTCTTTTTTCCTTCTCCTGGATCACGTATGACATTGCCACAGATCTTACTATACTGTTATATCCCGAATATTCAGCTCAGTAACAGGCATCATAGGTAACTAGTATTTATCAAAAAATAAATTTTTTACAATCTCATATATACTCATTCTATTGTCAAACAAGGATTTTTCCATTTATCCAACTCTATTTAAATCGCTCTTGAGAATCAATGTGATTGGTGAACATTTGGAAATGAGATCATTCATAAAGAAGAGGAAATTATTTTCTTCTGGAATATTTAAACAATATGTTAAGCTCTCATTTTTACTATCTTTCACAGGATCACGTATAATACAACAAAAAATGATTCAAGAATAAACTTGAAATTTTAAAATGTTGCAAGAAAGAAAAAGATCATACTATTAAGCTTTAACATTTTTTAAATGTCTGTAAGACAGAAAACACGATTTCCATTTCTCATTGTCATAGTCAGTCTCCTCGATGGGGGACCTACAAGCAGCACACAAGATAGCTGTCATGATTGTTAAAGGTTAAAGTTTGATGATTGGAAAATGTTCTTTTGCTACAGGAATTTAGGGTTCTGAACAGCATAGTCAGAAAGTGCAATTTTTTATAGTCAAGAGCAATATCATTTCTAAAGCTACGTGGGTTCCCTGAGTCTGCTGATTTTACCTCCTCGTTTAGCCTTTGTTTTACCCTGGCTATAGCATTTTCAATCCTTCTGTAGCAAGTAAGGCTAAGAAAATTCTGCCACCACCCACAGAATGATTATAGGAACTTGGCTTGCAAGTTTCAATCTTTACTGAAGGAAACAAGTTTAGAGTTACAAGCATATGTCATTATTTTAACAAATGATCTTTTGGTTACTTCTGAATAGATTTTAAAGTTTTGGGAGAGTAAGAAATAGTAGTTGGTGGTTATTACGCTAGCAGAAAAGCCAAGACAATAAAATTATATGTGTCTAAATTACAGAATTTATAGTGCTAGAGTCATGTCTGTCCTAAGTGTGGGCCATGAGTTGTTTGGACAAAGTGAATTAATCTCAGCTCCCATTCACTTCTCTCCATTCTTCACCCTACCTGGATGATCCCCTTAACATTATGCCATCACTCTAAACCAATGCCACCTAATCACATTATAAAAATCCTCCCTGTCCTGAAAGGTCCTGAAAGTCTAGGTCGAATATTACTTTTCCCTTCCCAGAGTCTCTCAACTGAGGTAGAATTTACTTCTGCTCTTCAGTCCTGTAATAACGTCATCTGTACTTCTGTTTGCTTGTGTATTGATTTATTCAATGAACTTCAGGAGATGGCCTATTGCTCCCAGACAATTCTCACTACCCGCTTTACAGTTCTACATAGACACGTGTTTTAATCTCCTTTACCAGACAGAATGCTCCTTGAGGGCAACTTTCATGTCTTAATTTGTTTTTGTATTCCACAAGACATTTTTGGTGGGAACACTGTTAGTTGGCTACCCAGCATAATTCCAATGTTGTTCGGGTTACCCCCGGCGCCTGTACGTCTCCATAAATGCCTCATCCCCTTTCTTTCATCCCCTCACTCCCTCCTTGTCTTTTCTTTCACTTCCCCCCTCCTTTCTTCTTTCCTTCTTCTTCACTTTCTTTCATCTTTCATTTCTCTCTTCCTTCCGTTTATTCAACAAACTCCTATCTATCTTCCTGGGTGCAGAAGACCGAAAAAGAAATTTGGAGAAATGGCCTCATTCTTGACGGTCTTCGCTCATGCCTCCTCCAAGGTTCCAAAACCTAACCAAGCTCAACCTCTTCACGAGGAAACTTAAGTCTTAAGGTCAAATACTACTCATATTTCCCATGTTCAGAAACCAGTGGGCAGAGGAGATTTAAAAGCAAGGTTTATGCATGTCTATATACAAGCACATACTATATATGCATGTATGTGTGTGTATAGGTATGTGTATATACAATATAGAGAGAGAGAGAGTCCAGAAAGTATCTACTTATGTAACATGCAAAATAGAGACCTGCATGGCTAGATACTTTCTAGATAGCTCATGTATGTTTTTATTTAAATTCAAAACAATAAAAAAGAAAATGAACATGTCAAAGCAGTCCCTCTTCACAAAGAGCCCATGGTCTAGAGGGGGAGGCAAACTTGTTTCTCCTTACAAAACTCTCTGCTGCATGCTATAACCAAGGAATGCCTGGCCGCAGGCTATGGGAAGGAGGGAGCTCTTGATTCTGTGAGGGAAAAGTCTCTGGAACAGCTTCACACAGGCTACTCTGGAGTTGACTCCTAAAGGATGAGTTAGATAAATGAAGGATGGACAAATGGTTCAGGCAAAGCCGTGGGAGCCCAGTGGCTCACCTGGGAACCTATTGGTATAGCTACCTGCTGCGTGACTCTGCTGGAAAGAGACAGAGGGAGACTTGGAGATGGGGCTTTCAGGTCCCAAAGAGCCTTTCATATCAGGCTAGTTAGTTGTTACTTTATTCTAAAGATAAGAACCCTTAAGGGATTTTAAGTAATTAGATGTTTATTTTAGAGGTATCATTCAGATGGCAGTTAGACCGGTAGCCTGAAAGAGGGGGTAAGCCCAGAAAGAGGAAGATTTATTAGAAAGGATGTTTTTGGGTTTTTCTAAAAACTAGTTGAAATGAGAAATACCAGAAGCAGGAAGACTCACATAAAGGAACGGATTTGTGTGTTTAGAGACTAGGTTTTTTAAATTGTGGTCACAGACAAAATTACTTCAAGTTACTACAGTTACAATCGTTTGTTAAGAGATACACAACATAGAAAGATGGAAACTATGACTCATAAACACAAAATGTGGGCCAGAGTAAAAGTGTAGTGCTTTTGTATGCAAGTGTAAGTTAAGATATTATCAGCTAAAAAGACTGTAAGTATAAGACTGTCCATGTGACCTCATGGTAACTACAAAGTGAAACCGATACAAGCTATATAAAAGCTAAAGAGAAAGAAGTCAGATCATTTCGCCACTGAAAATTATAATTGCAAAGAAAACAGCAAGAGAAGAAAAAGGAAACAAAGGATCTACAAAACAGCAAGAGAATAATTAACAAAACGGCAGTATTAAGTTTTCATTTATCAATAATTACTTTGAATAGAAATGGATCAAATTTTCTAGTCAAAAGGCATGAGTGGCTGAGTGGATAAAGAAACAAGATTCAACTATATGCTGCTTATGAGAGACCCACTTTAGCTCCAAGCACATACATAGGCTAAAAGTGAAGATATTAAAAAAAAAAAATTCATGAAAATGATAACCAAAAGGGAGACCTAGTGGCTATTATCTTATTAGATAAAATAGACTTTAAGCCAAAACACTGTCAAGCAAAGAAGGTTATTATTAAATGATATAGGTGTCAATTCCTTAAAAGAGGATAAACAATTGTAAGTATATATATAAAGAAAATAGTAACTGAAGGGAGAAATAGACAGCCATACAATAGTGGAGGACTTTAATACTTCACTGTCATTTGAACAGAAAATCAATATGGAACATTGAATTTGATGGAAACTTTAGGTCAAATGGACCTAGCAGACACATACAAAATATTCCATACAACAGCAAGAGAAAATACATTATTCTCAAGTGTACACAAAAAGTATCCAGGATAGATTATTTGTTAGGTCACAAATAAATTTTAACAAATTTAAGAGGATTTAAATCATATCAATTGTATTTTCTAGCTGTTAACATAATGGTATGAAACTAGAAATCACTAACAGAAGGAAAATGGAAAAATTTATAAATATGTAGGAATTAAATAACATGCTTCTAAATAACCAATGGGCCAAAAAGAAAATCAAAGGAAAAATTTTAAATATCTTGATAAAAACAAAGATGAAAATACAATATACCAAAACTTGAGGGATTAAGAATAAGCCATTCTAAGAGGGAAGTTTATAGTAAAAGACACATCAAGAAATAAGAAATATCTCAAGCAATTTAATGTTACCCTTTTAAGGAACTAGAAAAATAAAAACAAACTAATCCCAGAGTAGCAGAAAGAAGAAAATAATAGAGATCAGAACAAAGGTAAATAAAACAGAGTCTAGAAAACCAATTAAAAAAAAAAAAACAAACCTTAAGAGTTGGCACTTTGAAAAAAAAAAAAAACAAAATTGAGAAATCCATACCAAGAAAAAAGAAAACAGATTCAAATTTAAAAAAATCGAAATGAAAGTAGACAGACACTTCAGAAATAAAAAGGACCCAAAGGGACTATTATAAACAATTATATGCCAACAAAATGGATAACTTAGAGAAAATGAATAAATTCCTAGAAACATACAGAATACCAAAATCAAACCAGGATGAAACAGAAAACTTGAACAGATCAATAGAGAGATTACAATTAAAAACTTCTTATCAAAGAAAAGTCCAGGACGAGATAGCTTCATGGCTAAATTCTACAAAAGATTCTAAGAGGAATTAATACCAATTTTTCTTAAACTCTTCCAAAAATACAGAAGGGAGTATTTCCAATTTTTTTTTTATGAGATCAGCATCACCATGATACTAAAGCTAGATAAAGACAACTGAAAAAAAGAGAGAGAGGGAGGGAGGGAGAAAGGGAATGAAAAAAGAAGGGAGGGAGGAAGAAAGTAAGGATGGAGGAGCAAGTTGCAGGTCAATGTTTCTGATGAACATAGATGCAAAAATCTTTAGTAAAATACTAGCAAACTGACTTCAGCAACACATCAAAAATATTATACATCATGAGCAAGTGGGATTTATCCTTGGGATGCAAGACTGGCTTAACATACCCAAACAAATCAACATAAGCCACGTTAAAAAAATGAAAAATAAAAAGCACATGACCATCTCACTAGATGCAGAAAAAGTATTTGACAGACTGTAACATTCCTTCTTCCTTAAAATCTCTCAATAATTTAGAAACAGAGCAAATTTCCTCAGCATAATAAAGGCCATTTTTGAAAAGGCCACAGCCAATATCATATCCTCTAATATCCAGTACAAGACAAGAATACCCATGCTTGATACTTCTATTTAATACAATAATTGAAGTTTTGACAAGAGTGGTCAGATAAGAATTAAAAGCATCCAAATTGGAAGGGAAGGGGTCAAATTTTCCCTAATTGCATATGACATGATCCCATATTTAGAAAATCTAAAGACTCCACACACACATACAAAAAAAGCCAACTGTTAGAATAATTAAATTCAATAAAATTGCAAGACACAAAGTTGACATATAAAAGTTATATATTTTACACCAATAATGACCTATCTGAAATTGATTTATTTTCAAAAAAGAACATTTAGGACTAAGGAGATAAAAGATCTGTATACTGAAAACTATAAAACACTAACAAAGAAATTGAAGACACATATAAAGAAAAGATATTCCCTGTTTGTAGACTGGAAGAATTAATATTTTAAAATGTCTATACAACCCAGAGCAGCATATGGATTCAGGGCAATACCTATCAAAATTACAATGGCATTCATCACAAAAATAGAAAAAAAAAATCCTAAAATTCATATAGAATCACAAAAGACCCCCAAATACCCACCATAATCTTGATTAAAAAAATAAAGTTGGGTAGTGCTTGTGGCTCAGTGAGTAGGGCGCTGGCCCCATATACTGAGGGTGATAGCTTTGAACCCAACCCTAGCCAAACTTCAACAACAACAAAATAGCCAGGCATTGTGGCGGGTGCCTGTAATCCCAGCTACTCTGGAGGCTGAGGCAAGAGAATCGCCTAAGTCCAAGAGCTGGAGGTTGCCAGGAGCTGTAGAGCCATGGCACTCTACCAAGGGCAACAAAGTAAGACTCTGTCTCTACAAAAAAAAAAAAAAAAGACAGTTGGAGTCATCTAACTCCAATGTGTCATCACATTATCACATTTCCTGCCTTAAAATTATTACAAAGCTATAGTAATCGAAACAGTATGGTGCTGCACCAAAACAGATGCATAGATCAACGGAACAGAATAGAGAACCCAGAAATAAACCCATTCATATATGGTCAACTAACTTTTGACAAGGGCATCAGGAAGAAACAATGGAGAAAAGACTATCTTTTCAATAAATGGTGCTGGGAAAACTGGATATCCCGCTATCAAAGAGTGAAATTGGATCCTTATGACAGGCGATACACAAAAATCAATCCCTAATGTATCAAATGTCTAAACATTAGTCCTGAAATAATAAAACTCCTGAAAAAAATATAGGGGGAATGCTCGTGGACATTGATTTGGGCAACATTTTGGGGCAATATGGCAACAAAATAAAAAATAAACAAGTAGGAATACATCAAACTAACAAGCTTCTACACAGCAAAGGAGATGATCAACAAAATGAGAAAGTAACTTACAGATTAGGGCGGGTGGAGTTGAGAACCATATACCTATAAAATTCAATAAGAAAAAAATGATTAAAAGATGGGCAAAGGACCTACATAGATATTTTCTCAAAGAAGAAATAAAAAAGGCTAACCAAGATATGAAAAGGTGCTCAACATCACTAATCATCTGGGAAATGCAAAGCAAAACTACGAGATAACACTTCATACCTGTTAAGATGTGGGATGAAAAGAGGTAAGTGTTGATGGGGTGTGCAGAAAAGGGAACCTTGTACACTGTTGGGAATGTTGGTGGGAATGTAAATTGGTACAGCCATACGGAAATAGTATAAACGTTTCTCAAAAACTTAAATACCATGTGACCCAGTAATCCTCTTCTGGGTAATATCCAAATAAAATGAAATCAGGACCTCGTAAAGCTATCGGGATTCCCATATTCATTGCTGCATTATTCACAAAAGCCAAGATATGAGAACAACCTAAGTGTCTAAGAGTGGTTATTAAGAAAATGTATCATATATACAAATAGAATATTATTCAACCTTAAAAAAAGGTTGAACCACTGCCATTTGTGATGACACAATGAACCTGGCAGATATGCCAAGTGAAATAAGCTAGACAAAGGAAAGCAAAATACCCCATGATTTCACTTATATGCAAAATCTAAAAAACCAAAGGGCAACTACACAGAAACAGAGAATAGAACTGTTGTCACCAGGAGGCAGTAGGACAGGGAATGGGGACATTGGGGTCATAAATGACAGGTTGCAAAGTACAATTATATAGGATGAATGAGTCTAAAAATATCTAATGTACAGCATTAAAAGAATAGCTTCCAGTGCTATATACTGGAAATCTGCTAAGGTTTTAGGTGCTCTTACCCTCCCCATCAAAAAAAGATAACTCTGATACATGATAGGTATGTTAATTTGCATGACTATAACAACCATTTCACATGTATTGGTATAGCAAAACATGTTGTACACCTTAAATATATACAATAAAAGCAAAACAAAACAAAAAATCTTGGTCACATCTTCATATTTCTCCTATTGTGTAATCATGTGTTACTTGACGCCTAGGGTATGTTCTGAAAAATGCATCCTTAGGGAACTTCATTATTGTGCAAACATCATACGGTGAACTTACACAAACTTATGTGGCATAGCCTCCTACACGGTTAGGCTGTTGGGATAGCCTATTGCCCCTAGGCTACAAACATATACCACAGTACTGATTACCTTAGGCAACTATAACACAATGGTAAGTGTTTATGTACTAAACATGTGTAAACACAGGAATGGTACAATACAAACACAGGATTTCCATCCCATGGGACCACGGTGTTATATGCAGTCTGTGGTTGACAGAAACATCATTACATGTGTTTCTTTTTTTTACTATTTCTTTGAAATAAATAGTTACAACCCACGTCGATGTGCATTAAGTGATTATCTGGAGTGAAGGGAAAAGCTATTAAAAAATCCTAGAAAGCATGTCCATTATAAAAGGATGTACTGCACTATTTATATTCAGCTGTGCTTTTAAAGAAGAGGGTTAACATAAAATAACTGTGTTGACAATTCTCAACTCCAAGGGTTCGCTGTAGAACTTAGTGGTCAATTTAACTTTGAGTTAAGTGTCTATTTGTCACCTGGCCTTGACTGAAAACATTCACGCTGAGTGAGCTTTATAGGATAACATCCTGAATAAGCAACTCTGATGGCTATTTATAAAGGCCAGCTTAGAGCTTCTTATCCTGGTGGAGCGATGAAGTTGCCATCCCGACTCGCTCAACGTAAAGAGAGCAGATGAAGAGGAAAGAAGAAAAACTCTCTTTTTGTTTGTTTGTTTTAGGCAGAGGAAGAAGAAATGATGGGGAGGGGTGGCCATAAGAATTTAAAAACCATGCAAATGTGATTTTCTGGCCTAGGAGCCTCAAGCAGTGTTTACTAATTCTAGTGATCTTTGATTAAAGTTATAGCACATTAGATATGACCAAGAGAAAAGGCAAGAGTTAACGAAACTCATCATATCTTTCTGGTCCCCAAACAGAAAGCAGACAGCAAAAAAGGAATGATATGAAACATCGGATGAGAAGGTTTTAATGAATATTAATTGCAGCACTGTTGAGAATGGTAAAAAGCTGAGATCCAAGCTTATCAAGTGGAGAGTGGCAGTGTAGTTTCACAATGAAATACCATTCATCTGATAAACGAATCCAAAGCTCCTGTCTCATAACAGATGAAATCCACAAATGGACAATGGCCAGACCACATATATAAATAGTACTGTGACCCTCAACCAGCAGCAACCTGACCAGGAAACTAATCCTTTTATCTCCAATAAGCAGCCCCAAAATGCCATGCTGATTTAAGTCAGAACTGCTATCTCTAGTGACAATCCAGGAAGGTAAACAACTGGCCCCAAATGGCCAGGACTTGACTGTTAACTGAGAGCTTCCCTCTTTTTTGTCTCTGCTTCCACCTGAAGAACAGAGAAGGCCAAGTATGCACCTCTAACCAATCACATAGTTGGCTTCCCCACACCAAAGGCCACCCATCAGGGAGCAGCAGGGTCTTCCTTCCATCATTCAGCTGTTAATATTTTACTTGACAACACCAGTACAATATCTGAAACAAATGTAGCAATAAAGTGTTGACAAAGCTGGGTTGGTGGGGCATATGGGTATCACATTCTTCTCTATTCTTTTCTATGTGCTTAAACATTTAATGACACGAAAAAGAAATGGTGATGGTAACTGTTCAAATTATGAAACAAAAATGTTCCTTATGCAGCAAAGAATGCTCCTACCACAAACACATCGCTAGTTAAGACTGGTAGTCAGTGAATTTATAAAGAGCTAAACAGCGTATTTTCTGTGACTTGACCACCTTTCCATCCCATATAGATGGCGAGATACTGACAGGTGTTCTCATTTTCGTTCTTTCTCGGCTAGATTTTTCGCTTGCAGTGAAAGTGTCGAGTATGCACACTTACGAGCCTCCATCTGACTCCTGGTGGCCTTATCACCCCTGTTCCTCAACACACTTCCCTTGTACTTTTTTGTTTTTAAAAATTAACAGTCTGCCTTTCTCCAAATATTCGTATACTTACTAGGGAAATTTTGGAGAATTTAGGGCATGTAGAAAGAAAGAAAAAGCACCCACAGTGGTACCATTCAGTACACACAGTAGTTAGTAATTCTATTGTATTTTTCTAGTAATTTTATCTACACATTTAAAAATAATTATAGGTGTTTAGATGTCATTAATATTCATATTAATATTTCATTGAGATATTAGCCTCAGGTAGTATCGATGACCAAATACAGGGTGTATACAATTGTCACCTGAAAGAATAAGTTGACAGCTGAGAATATAATGAATAAATACACAAAATAAATGTGTGAGTAAAGCAGTAACAAATTAGGGATAGAAATACCGTTATCTATATCATCCGTAGATGGAAAATATTAAATATATAATACACATGTGTTTTTTCCCCAGTAGTTTTCCAAATATCATTAATTTGGCTCCATACTTCTGGAAGGGCTTAAGTTATGAACTACACATTAGCAG
Organism: Perodicticus potto; assembly: GCA_963574655.1. NCBI lineage: Eukaryota > Metazoa > Chordata > Mammalia > Primates > Lorisidae > Perodicticus > Perodicticus potto. The sequence continues at coordinate 15,601 of CAUYRH010139870.1, forward strand.
TGTCCTTTACAGATTCTGAGGCTTCTACAGGCAGATCACCCCCAGTCTTCCTATCAGGAACAACTACATCAAGGAGACCTGATTCGGATTTGAGCTCAGAGGAAACCGGGTGATCATCATCAATGGTCTCTCTTAAGAAGCTGGGCACTGATCCAATGTAATTCCTCTACTTAATATTTGATTCTTTTTCCAAACACGACCTGCCCTATAATTTTGAAAGAAAATTATTAGAGTTCTTTATATAGACTCTGTGAAAGTTGTTTTGATTCAATGTTACTTTTCATAACATTATCTGATGTATCTGTGGGATAATTATGTTTTATGATTATAGAAGTTAACACAGCCACACATAAAATGGATTAAATTAAGAATATATAAAATACAGAGAGGAGGCACTGACCAGCAGTGGGGGTGGGGGAAGTCTGTCTCGCAGTCCAAATCAGTTACATCAAAGGGAGAAAGTCTACATTTATCTCATTTTAATGCAATCCTTGTAGACAGCAAATTTAATCACCCCGAAGCCTCATGCAAGGTGAAATGCTTGTGTGACCTAAAATGTAGACACTGTCATGAAGGAAGTTGCCTATCTTGAATTAACTCAAGCGTTTAGTCCATTTAGTCAGTGGGATAATTTATGTTGGTTATTATTTTGAATGAAATGTTAACTGACTCTTGGATGCTACAATGTGTGTATGTGTGTGTAGCTTGCGGGTGGTGAGTCAGGAAATAGGGTCAAGTACATCGTTGACCTCTGTCCAGTATTTGCTGTGCACTGAAACCCGATGTCTTAGAGACACCTGCAACTCAGGGTATGGGATGCTGAGTAGACCGGCCCTTCCCCCAGACAACAACAATGTGCCCTTTTCAGCTCTTCCTATGAGTCCTGTGGTTCTAACTGCTCATCTCCTGTTCCATGATTGCACACACGATCTGACCTATTAAATCAATCAAGAGAGCTCATTGATTCTACCTCATAAATGTCCCTCAGATCTGATCATTCTCTTCCTCTCCCCTCTCACCACCTCCTCACAGCCTTAGGTCACACTCTGGTCATCTGTGAGCTGATCGTAGGCAGCGGCTTCTAAATGACGTGCTGCCTGAAACTGTCTTTTATAAGAATTAACTTGACAGGGGCAGTGCCTGTGGCTCAGTGAGTAGGGCACTGGCCCCATATACTGAGGGTGGCAGGTTTGAACCTGGCCCTGGCCAAACTGCAACAACAAGAAAAAAATAGCCGGGCATTGTGGGGGCACCTGTAGTCCCAGCTACTCAGGAGGCCGAGGAAAGAGAATCGCCTAAGTCTAAGAGCTGGAGGTTGCTGTGAGCTGTGATGGCACAGCACTCTACTGAGGGTGACATAGTGAGACTCTGTCTCAGAAAAAGAAAAAAAGATATTTTATAACTCATACAATATCTACCAAGGATGGCAGATATTTCTATTGTCAGCTGAGGCAGAAGCTCCAAGTGTCAAAGGCATACAAACCTAACAATTGGCTTTGCCAGCCAGCTTTGAAATTACACAATTTAGATTATTTTTAAATTGAGTATATACTTTTAAAAAATTTCACACATCCAATGAGATTCTGCTAATATTTACTAACATTTAAATCACACTTTGAAAATTCACATCATTTAAAATGCATAAAATATGATGGGATTATGTATTTTTAGATTCTTTCTTAAATTCGCAACACTTGGGCTCCACCGCCAAGCCTTACACTGTATAAGTTAAAAAAGACAAATTAACAAAGAAAGGGAAGAGGGTGTAAAGGAAGAGAGAAGACAACTGTGGCAGAGACAGGGGAGCTATGGACAATGGTTGTATCCTTTTCCCCCTTGGGGACACGGCTGGGCTCTGTACTCAGCTTCCTTGTATGGGATTGAATTCCGGCCAAGTGAGAAGTGATAGGTGCCACTTTCAAGCCCTTCAACACAAGCAATCATCAAAAATGGCAAGGTCACAATATGAACAAACATTGGGTCGCCAAATCATTTCTTGGAGGGGTGCCACTCACTCATATGAACACATTTTATATGACTGAGAAATGCACTTTGCTTGTCCTCTGCCTCAACACTTTCAAGTTTATCTGTTGTATAACCCATGGTCAGGGTTACCATATCTAAAATAAACATCACAATAATGTCATCAAGGAGTAGTACTATTCAGTTTGGTGCACAAATCAACAGCTAGGATTAGAATAGTAAGTTTTGGGGGATTTAGTAGCAAAAGCTTATCTTTTTCTAATTCTATCTTACTCATGCTAGTATGAAAAGTTTGCTTGGTCTTCCTAAATCAAAACCTATAGCTTTTGGTTCCAAAGCACACTAGATGAGGAGGGAAAAAACAACTAGGTTATAATATTCACTGCAGAAACAATAAACTGGGGACAGCACCTGTGGCTCAAGAAGTAGGGTGCCAGCCCCAGGTGCTGGAGGTGGTGGGTTCAAATCCAGCCCCAGCCAAAAACTGCAAAAAAAAAAAAAAGAAACTATAAATTGGGTGATTTACATCAACAAGAATACTTTATTCTACCTCAACTAGGTAGGAGGCAAAGCTATGTCTTTGGAAATCATCCCTGAAGTGCACTGAACAATGGCACAAGAATCATATCACAACCGCTCTTGGTGACATAATTGTGATAATGCTTCAGCTCTTACAAAATACTACATGTGCTTCTTTACAACTTCTAAACCCTTTACTTGTTCTGTCAAAGAGAAAAGGGTTGGCTGATCACAGAAAAAAAGAGTGTTGGGTTGATAACATGCTAATTCATATTGTCATAAGGGAATGTCTCGAATTTGACCAGCAGTCAAAGTTAGGATGCTCTGCACCAACACAGGCAGCCATAAAAGGTGACTTGTATTCCCTAGCCAACGTAACCCTTAATTGCATCAGGCTCCCTACTCCACTGAGTCCCATGACATTGAAAATATAACACACGTCCTCTTGAGAGCCACTGGAGAATGAAAGTCAAATTGTGCGCAAAAGCTACTCCTGTGTCCCATTACTGTGAGGAAACTGGCAAAGTCTGCATTATGGAGACGCTAAAGAACCTAACCAACCAACCCAGCAGTGACTAATAGGAAAACCACTATCACCCCCCACCAAAAGCTCATTGGAAACTCACTCTTATGGTTGATGCTACAATGTAGTCATTTTCTTCCAGGGTCTTCACTATCCTCGGAGGCCAACGTAGCAATGTTTTGATACTGCTTTTGAAGAACTGAGTCTTCTCTTATTCTTAATTACAGAATAAATGTCTGTAATTAACTTTTGTCTTTTCCCCTTTTATCTCCATGAGAGAACTCATTGAACCTTACCTACCAGTGAGTACTTGGTACAAATTAAGCTTAGGATGAAATATCTTTAAAACCATCATAAATGCCAGGTCTAATCCTAACACTCTGGGAGGCATGGGCATAT
>CAUYRH010139874.1:0-39397 GCA_963574655.1 Perodicticus potto
GAAATCTCTCCCACTACCAGGAGCTTTGGTGTTTTCTGTATTCTTTTCTGTAAATCAATTCTGTCTTATCACGGACGGGTGGGGGGGGGGAATAATGTAATGAAGAATAATAAAATACATGTATTTAAAAAAAAAAAAAAAAGTTACATGGTTTCAAATAATAAGCCAACAAAACCTGGTATTTTCCCTAACTCTGAATTAATATAAGGTCACCCAAATTTGGAAAATGGGGGCAGGTCAATAATCTTTAGCTTATTCTGACTTGGGTGGGGGATTCACAGAGCAGTTTCTCTGCCCGCCATTGTGATTGAGGTCTTTCAGCTCGGTGTGTCCGCTAGAACACGTGTGAGCCCTCACGAGCCTACTAAACAGAACTGTAGAGCATTTCAGGGTGTCCTGGATTTAGACATGGCAGGATGCTTCAGGAAGCCTCAGACGTGGACTGGTACCCTTGTGAAGGTACGCAACGTCCGGGAAGCCTGTGCCACAACCAGATAAACAGTGATGCTTCATCATTTGTGACGCGCGTAGGACCAAACCCAGCCATGGAGCAGCCCTGGGCTGAGCACACTGGCCCTACCACTGTTTCCTGCCTCACCCCAGGAACCTGCCTTCAACCTGAGGAGTCACCATAAAAAGACACATCCTTGCCCAGGGAGCCTGTCTCCACACTGCTGAGACTCACGGGCTCCCCCTGTGGCCCTGGGTATGCGGCTCCTGCTTATCCCGGGAAGTCACAGACCCTCACACTGTGCCAGGGGCTTTTTCATTGGGCAACAAAACACCTCCTGGCACGCTGCTTTCATTACATGATGAGAGAGTCTCTTGCTTTGTTTATGTCACGTCGTGCCCCACGCAACTTGAAGGGGCTCAATTGCCTGGGCATCACCCCAAAGCTCCCTGGCTGCACCCTCCAGTAGCCCCCAGAAGCCCTGACTCTGCTCCCTGCCCAACACCAGCCTAACCATGTCTCCTGTGAGCGCCATTGTGCTCAGCCTCTTGGTTACTGGTCATTGCCACTGTTAATGAGTGCTACAAGTCCTGGGCACCTCCCATGTACTGGACAGTCTTTATGTGTAACCTGAAAGCAAAACTGAGAGGTGGCTACCATTATTATCACATTATCTGCAGAGAGATGGCCAATGCTGTGGGCCAGGATGCACTTAGCACACAGCTGAGCCAGGATTTGAACCTGGGCTCGCCCAAGCCCTTACGCCTGACCATGACCCCCTACACCTCCCTAAATACCAGGCCTTTCTCACGTGTCTCTGCAGGGGAGCCCCCCTTCTCCTCTCAACTATTACTAATCTTCCTGTCATCGGACTAATCTCCCCCAATAATCTCTCTGAATAATTTAGTATTTCAGTTTCCACAAACACGATTCAATGCCATTGCTTTATCATTCGGAGTATGAAGTGGTGACTCTTTGAAGTCAACCTTTGTCTTTAGCTTATTCTAAGATAAGGTTGGATTAGTGGTTTATGAGGCACCATGGTGAAATTCGTAAATAGGTTTATCAACTACAACTTTTAAGGCATTTCAAAGCAAGTTTGTACATAACCAGAGATGGAAATCTAGCATTATATTGATGTGCACAGATAAAAAGTTAATTTCCACCATTGGTTAATTACATATATGAATTATTTATGTGCACGTATATGTGTATATTTTCAGTCGTGCATTGCTCAATGACAAGGATACGTGCTGACAAGGGCGTCACTAGGTGAGTTGGTCATCATGCGGACATCGCAGAGTGGACTTCCACACACCTAGACGGCACAGCCTACCGCTCGCCTGGGCTCTGGGCTGCCCACCTGGACGGCCGGCGACGGTACTGGGCACAGCAGGCAGCAGGAATACCTGAGAAGCATTGGCGTACCCAAACACATCTAAACATAGAAAAGGTGCAGGGAAATACAGCATAGAAGATGGAAATCACCACGAAAGATGCCTGCGGGTCTGGAAGTTGCCCTGGGTGAGTGAACGTGAAGGCCTGGGACGTTGATACGCGCTGTACGCTTAGGCAACACTAGATTAATAAAAAATGTTTCTTTCCTTAATAATAAATGAATCTTCATACTGTAACATTTTTACTTTATAAGCTTTAAAATATTTTTAAAGTTTTGACTTTTGACTTTTGTGATAACACTTAGCATACAACAAAAACACCTTGTACAGCTATACAAACATAATTTTTCCTTGATATTCTTGTTCTATAAGCTTTTTTCTTTTTGACACTTTTTTTATTCATTTTACTTTCAAAATGTTTTTGTTAAAAACCAAGATACACGCACCGTACCTTAGCCGAGGCCTAACAGGGTCAGGACCATCAGGATCTCTGTCCTCTGTCTCCAAATCTGGTCCCCACTGGAAAGTCTTCAAGGACAGTAACAGGCAGGGCGCTGCCGTCTCCGTCCATCACAGCGCCTCCTTCTGGACACCTTCTGAAGGACCTGCCCAAGGGTGGTCCCTGTAAGTTAACTATTTTTTTTATAATTAGAAGTATACTCTAAAATAACCATAAAAAATACAGTATAGTAACTGCATAAACTAGTAACATAGCCTTTTATTATCATTATCAAGTATTATATACTGTATATAATTGTATGTACTATATGTTTGTTTGGCTGGCAGAGCAGTAGGTTGGTTTATACCACCATCACCACAAGCAGGTACATTGCCTATGACTTCATGACAGATAGGATATAAGTAGGTGGCAGGAATTTTTCAGCTCCATCACAATTTTATGGGAACACGTATATGTCATTATGTGCACATAACTGTATGTGTTTATGTACACACAGATGATTTTGTCACTTGTTTTCATGTACAAGTCTTTTCTGTAGCTCCATACTTTTGATTAAAAGTTACCTAAAGGGTGGCACCCGTAGCTCAGTGGGTAGGGTGCCAGCCACATACACTGAGGCTGGTGGGTTTGAACCCTGACTGGGCCAGCTAAACAACAATGAAAACTGCAACAAAAAAAATAGCTGGGCGTTGTGGCAGGCACCTGTAGTCCCAGCTACTTGGGAGGCTGAGGCAAGAGAATTGCTTAAGCCTAAGAGTTTGAGGTTGCTGTGAGCTGTGATGCCACCGCACTCTACCAAGGGCAATATAGTGAGACCCTGTCTCAAAATAAATAAATAAACAAATAAAAAATAAAAGTTACCTAAAGACTGAGTCCAATTAGAATTTGGACCCAAAGGAAAATGAAGATGGCATTTCAACCTGAAAAACAGAGATATCCATTATAAAACACGTATCAGCATGGACTCTTTTGAGGTTGTTTTATACTGTGCATAAAAAGGTAGTTTGATTTGATTTGTGAAATAACTATTTCTGCTAAGCTGTAAACACAGTCTTATTTAAAATGCACTGGAAGGAAAGACAAATGGCTAATTAACATATGAAAAATGTTCAAACTTATGAGTCTCAAAGAAATGTAAATTAAAAGAACACGAAGACTTTTTTGTTTATCAAATTGGCAAGTTTAAAACATTATTATACTCAGAATTGGAGAGGATAATCATTTGAGAATGCTTTGGCAATATAGATCTATATTTTTTAAACATTGATACCCCTTTGTCCCAGTAATCCTACTAGGAGGACTTTATCCTAAGGAAACATTGAAATATTTTTAATGCGACATTATGTCTAGTAGGTACAAATTAAAAATAACAAAGTATCTATAATAGGAGAGTAGGGAAATTATGGTAGATCTCTAACTTACATATAGGAAAATGCGTGTAATATATTAAATAATAAAGGTAAGCTATAACCTGCTATTAGGATCACAATTTCATAAAACAGAATGTTTATAGATATGCATAGAAACAGCCTAGAAAGAAATGTATTCAAATGTTAATCATAGTGGTGGTTGATTTCTATGTTTATTTGTGTTGCCAAATTTTTATGAGAGTAAGCTTGTTAGTAAAAAGCCCACACACAACAATTAAAAATGCATTCAGATGGCCTGCAGGCAAGATGTCAAAGTGAGTAGATGTGGAAAATTCTGTTTCACACATGTAGGAATCAGGGACAGCTCAAACAAAAGTTAGAACTGCGTAGCTGTGCAAGAGGAAGAGAGGCAAGCCCAGGACCAGGGTGGAAACAGGATCCCACAGCAGTAAGAGTAGGCTGAGGCTGGAGGCCCATGGGAGGTGAGGACGCAGGAAGTGAGTTTGGGATGCAGGATTTTAAAGCGGGACTGGAACAGACAGGGTGTGAGTGGTGAGTCTCACTTCAGGCTCCTGTTGTGAAGCTGTTCCTGGGAATGTGCTTCAGTGCAGATGGCTGGATGCCGAGGACACTCCAGCTAACCCGCCTGGGGCTTCAGCAGGTAACAAGCTGCCCCCCTGTGGCAGTGGGTGCTGCAGATGCACCCATGTGACTGGGAGCCAGATGGGGGACCACTAAGGCCCGGCAGGGTGAGGCCAGACCTCTGAGCTCCGGGTCTCCCAGGCGCCAGGCTTGGGCACAGCTGCCCCTGGATGGCCTAGCAGCTCAGCAATGCCGTCAAGGGTCAGGCCGGCTCTCGTGTCCCCTTTCCTGCTTAGTGTGCTATTGTTGCCTTCAGGTTCTAAGGTGGCTGCTGTAGCTCCACAAATTACATTTCCTGCCTCTCAGAAGCTCCTAGCAGAAATCTCCATTATATCTTTTTAGGATGAAACAATCACACCTGCCTTAGACTGGTTATGATCTATTGGCTGAACACATTGCCACTCAAGGTAATACTGGGTTTTATTAACAAAGAAAGGAGGAATTCCTGTTAGACAGCCAACTCCCACCAGTGTGAACTCTCAAACAAAATTGGAAAAGTTCACACCTGGGAAACTATAAATAATAGAGGAATCTATAATCACTTTAAAGTAAATACACGTACAATCTTCAATGTATGCAAAATATAAATCAAGTAGGTAATTACATCAAGAATAGGTGGATATAGATAAAACCCGATCAGAAATCTTGTAAATGGAAATATAGGCATCAAAATTAAAAAGCAGCCCTTACAAGTAAAATACTGAACTGAATATAGTTGGAGAAATTGAGATGATAGGCCTCTTTGCGTATCACCGGGAATGCAGCATCGAGAGATAAAGAAAAGTGAACTATGAAAGGAAAAGTAAGAGGGACACGGAGGGTAAGCTGAGAAATCACAAGTTGTTACAGTAGATATATCTAAAATAGAGTAGCAATAATAGGAGTGGAACAATATTTGAAAAGAAAATGGTTAAGATTAAATGCAGATTTCATCCTGGCATGAAAAGGGCATTTTGATTGTTAAACTGAGCAAAAAACTCTCACATCCAAATACTTGTTAGTGAAACTGGAGAAAGACAAAAATAAAGAAATAAATTAACAGATCCCAGAGAGAAATTCAGATTACTTACAAAAGAACAGCAATGGAGCCGACAGCAGATTTTCCATCAGGACCATCAGATGTCAGATGATGAAGTAGTATGCTAATAGTGCCAAGGGAAAACATCTACAAAGGTGGATTCTGTGCCTAGTTAAATCATTTTTTTTCAGAGTAGGTAAAACATATTAAAAAAACCCAAGAAAAATAAAGCAAACACACCCTATATGGAACAGAGACTTAAACGGGAAAACTAAAAGTGTAGAACTACAAGAGATAGATAGGTGAAAATCTTTGTGACCTTGGAAAGAACAAAGGCTTCTCAGACTGGAAACAAAGAAGCATGAACTGTAAAATAAAAAACTGGATAAATTAAACTTTATAAAAATTAAAGACCTTTGCTTGCCAAAAGATACCACCAAGAAAGTAAAAATGGAATAAAATGTGTGCTACACACATATCTGATAAAGGGTTTGTATTCAGAATATATAGAAATTCTAAAATTCAATAATAAAAAGACAAACAACCCAGTCAAAATAGACAAAATATTTAAACACTTTTCAAAAGAAGATAAATGTATGGCTAATAAATACGTGAAAAGATGCTTAACGTTCTTAGCCATCAGGGAAATGCAAAAGTAAAGCCACAATGACAAACCACTGTTTTTGCACAGAAAAGCTAACATTAAAAAGACTGACAAAACCAAGTGTTGACAAAGTTGTAGGACAAGGGGAACTCCCATAATCTGCTATCAAGAAATATAAAACAGGTCATGGGGGGTGGCTCATGCCTGTAATCCTAGCATTCCAGAAGGTCAAGATGGGCAGGTTGCTTGAGCTCAGGAGTTTGAGACCAGTCAGAGCAAATGCCAGATCCCTGTCTCTAAAAAACACTAGTTGGGCATTGTGGCAGGTGCCTGTAGTCCCAGCTACTCAGGAGGCTGAAGAAAGAGGATGACTTGAGCACAAAGAAGTTTAAGCTTGCTAAGAGCTATGATGCCATGGCACTCTTCCAAGAGTGTCAAAGTGACACTCTGCCTCAAAAAAAAAAAAAAAAAGGGAATATAAAATGCATGACCACTTTGGAAATTTGTTAGGAAAGTTTCTTCTTCTTTTTTTTTTTTTGTAGAGATAGAGTCTCACTTTATCGCCCTCAGTAGAGTGTGGTGGCATCACACAGCTCACAGCAACCTCCAACTCCTGGGCTTAGGCAAGTCTGTTGCCTCAGTCTCCCGAGTAGCTGGGACTACAGGCGCCCGCCACAACGCCTGGCTATTTTTCTGTTTTGCAGTTTGGCCGAGGCCGGGTTTGAACCCGCCACCTTCGGTATATGGGGCCAGTGCCCTACTCAATGAGTCATAGGTGCCGCCCATTAGGGAAGTTTCTTAAAAATTTAAACATATACCTATAACATGTTTTGGACATGCTGCTCTTAGGTATTTACCCAAAGAAATGAAAATGTACATCTGTACTAATGTTTACACAAAAATGTTCATGCAGCTTTAATCATAGCATTTAACACCTGTAAACAACCTTAAAATATCCATCAACTGGTAAATAGATAATATGTGGTATGCCCAATTGTGGAATGTTACTCAGTGTTAAAAAGAACAAAGGACTAAAACATATAGGACAGTGGCTCTCAACCTGTGCGTTGCAACCCACGGGAACTGTATTAAAAGGTCGAGGCATTAGGAAGGTTGAGAACCACTGGTATAGGAACATGGAGAAATCCTTCTATCCTTCAATCACACTGAATACAGAGACAGAATCATGCTGAACCCAGATATGAAAGAGCACATATTATACTGTTTCATTCATACGAAATGAAAATTAATCTGTAGCGACACAAAGCCGATCGGTAGTTGCCCATGGCGAGGGTGAGGGTAGGGATGAGCTTCAAAGGGCCACAGAGAATCTTTCTGGAGCGAGGGAAATGTTCTGTGTCTTGGTGGTGGTGGAGGTTTTATGAGTATTTACATGTCATGAAACTCACTTAAAAGGTTACAGTTTGTTGTAGGCAAAATATTACTAAATTTCCTTACTACACAAGGAAAAATACATGAGTTTTGAAAAAGGACATTTTTGGATATACAAAGACAGTTCAAGTTTTATTAAACCTTGATAAAGCAACTTATAAAATACTTTGGAGGAAAGAAACCCCAAAGAAAGGAATATAGTCTAAGAAATTTAATGCTTTGATGAAAAAAATGCTTTTGACGGTCTCATAATTCTGGGTGAATATCTGTGTAAAACAACTGACTAGTATAACTCAACTGTTCTAACTTAAGACACCTTTAATTTAAAAAATGTCAAGACCCGTGTGTGGTGACACACACCTTATAGTATTAGCTATATGGAAGGCTGAGCTGGGAGAATCCCTTGAGCTGAGGAGTTCAAGATTGGCCTGGACAACATAGCAAGACCCTGCATCAAAAAATGTCAAATGCAAAAAAAATAGAAATATCAGTATAAAGAACTCCTGTAGACCTAGAAAATCCATATTTTCAGACATTTTGCTTGCTTTCATTAGAAAATATTGTATTTGTTAATAATTACATAGCATTCTCCATTCTAAAAGGGCTGTTTCCTTTATCATCTCTCAAAATGTGCCAGAAGAAAAAATTGTCATTTTGCATATTTATAAACATGAAAGATAACTAGGATATTAAGAATTCAAAATGGTATTATGCTCAAGACTTCAAATCATATTAAAATGTCTTGTAATTTGCAAAAGACCACCCTCCTCCATTTACCTTTCAAATAAAGGTTACTGTTGATTTTATTCTTCAAATATGTATTACACCATTTAAACCCTTACGTAGATTAATTCCAGTTCTGTTCATTGAGCAGCTACCTTTTGCCAGGCACAGCATTCATTGATTTTGGGCATAAGAAATTTGAATAAGACTTAGTCTTAACCTCAGAGGAGCTTCTATTTCCCCAAGAACTCTGCCCCATTCCTGTAGATTTCCTGCCACGCTGAGAGGGAGAATACCATTAGTTCTCTGCTTTGAGACATAACTGAGACAGGTGTGTAGCTCGGGTCACTCCTTTTCCCCCAGCTGGACTCTCAAACCCCAATTTCCTAAAGCATCCTTTCTTTTCAACAGAGTTGGAGGCGGGAAGAGCAAACAGCCTGCTATCATTCCTGGCACACACCCTGTCTCATTCCTGAAAATTTATGAGTAAATGCACAACACGTTGTGGGTGAGCAATGCTTGTCCTCACAGCAATTTGTAATGAAATAATGTCATAAATCACAAGGGACTGGCCAGCACCCAAAATAAAATGCCTTTGGCTTTCAACTACACATGTCTCATGTGCTGTGTCCTGTTTATTCCAATCACAGAATATTAGAACTGTAAGGAAACCAAAAGAGAAAGAGTTTTATCACCTCCAGTCTGCCACATTCCCTATAAACTGGTAATAAACACACCTAAGTCACTTCTCTACAATGTGATCGATTGTAACAGCAACTCTGAAAGTCCATTAAATAAATCATTTAAATAGAGATTTAGACAATTTGAAAAATTCCCATTAATTACCACAGAGTCAGTAACTATGACACCAGTGAGGTTCCGTTTACCCTGCTCTGGTGAATACAGACACTTTAAAATGCAGATTGTGACCCAATGGAGCAGAATTGCTCATTAGTCATGTAAAATCCTTTTACTTTTTAGTTTTGATGGGATGAAAATTGTTGGACTAATAGATTATACTTGATCTTTCAGAGTAAAGAGGCTGTAGTATTTTCAGTACAACGTATTGCCCGAATCACATTAGTGTTTTCTTTATGGTCCATATTTTCAGAAACACCCAGAGTTTATCACACGATGAACCCCTCCGGTGAGCCAGGTGCCGCAGAAGAGGTAAAATATTTAGTTGCTTGCCTGGAGGGTGAAGGGAGACCCCTCCCATTATCCCCTTTTCAGTTTATGGAATATCTTAAAACAGAAACCAGGAAAGGTACCCAGTGTAGCCCCGCCACTGGTTAGAAGCTGACAAGTGATCACTCTCTGGGAGAGCCCATTTGTACCCTGCTTCTAGGAACCAGCGTGTCTCAAACATGTGCCAAGGATCCCGTGCTGTTCCTCTTAACGGAAGGTGAGTCTGGTTGCTTCCATTTTGGCTCCCCACCCTCCTCCCAGCTCTGCTAGATTGTCTTCAATTAGGGCGAAGGATGACTCTCTCCACTAAAACCCGAGTTCCTTCAGAGCAAGCATCATATACTACTCACAGCTATCCGGCCATGGTTCTCGATTTTGCCATCTGCACAGGGTGGCTGAATTCATAGTCATTAAACACACACACACTGAAAACGGCAGAACAGCGAAATCTGAGTGAGATGGATAGAATCTGTACCCGTTAAACACTAACTCTCTCTTCCACCTCACTGCAGCCCTGTCTCCACGAGTTTGCCTAGTCTGGGTTCCTCTCTCGGGGGACGAAATACTACTTTTCCTTCTGCGTCTGGCTTATTGCATGTAACGTGATGTTTTCAAGGCTCAGCCATGTTGTAGCATGTACATAACTCCACTCTTTTTATGGCTGAAAAATATCCCATTGTATGTACACACTGCATTTATTTATTCTTCCGTTGTGGACATTTGGGTTGTTTCCACCTGTTTGCTATTGTGAATGATGCTGCTATAAACATTGGCATCTAAGTATCTGAAAGTCCTGCTTAAATTCTTTAAGGGTGTGTTCCTAGCAGCAGAATTGCTGATTCATCTGGAGTTCCTTGTTTAAATTTGGGGAAGCATCAGACTGTTGGCTTTTTCAGGTCTGTCAGGGCAATTATTGCTCAGATCTCTGCTTCTGGCAGTTTCCCTCAGCTTCCTGTGGTTTATATCTCCCATGGGGTGTGGGGAACACACGTGCAAACAACCTTTTGGTCTTCAGGGTTTAAGGATTTTGCCAAATGGCAAATAAACATGGGCTATGGGCTCCTTTCCTCAAAATCAACTCAAGAACTGTAGAAATTCGAGGAGAACATGAAATATAGGCACTAAACAAAAACAACAATAAAAACAGAACCAAGAGAAAACCCTGGGAGACCATTTGTGTGTGTGTATAGTCTTAGCTGGGACTGGCCTGGTGGGACTTCAGTGAGAGGCTAGGATGAATGACTCTTTCCCCCATGTACTTTGGGACAACTGTGATTAGTCCCTTAACTGAAAACCAGTCCAGACAGTTGATGTGGATGTGAGCAGGGCAGAGCCTGAGCTCTGCTGGGGCGAGGAATTGGGCACTCGTTTCTCCTCTTCTCAGGGCTAGTGTGTTATGACCCATGGAGATGACTTTCAGCGTTGGCTGCCTTTTAGAACTACCTGGAGAGCTTTCCGAATTCATCTGCCAGGCCCCAACCTGGACCCATGAACTAATTAGATTTCTGGTCTTCAAAGCTCCCCTGGTGATTCTATTGCAGGGCTGGTGAGAGATGCCTTGGTGGACTGCTCTTCCCACATGGCTTCTCCCTGATGTTGACAGGTGAAGTCCTCACCTGAAGAGTTGCCAGGGCTGGCCGAATACAGGGATCTGAGTGACACTGTTGGGTATCTGGGGCTTTCCCATGGGACTGTGCTAAGGTCTACCTGGATCAGGGTGCCTTTGGCCACAGCACCCTCTGACTTGCCTCCCCCCATAAATCCCCACCCTGAGGAATTGATACTTCTAGGAAATGTGGACTCATAATTCAAGATAACTTGATACCTGAAGAATAGAATGCCTCAAATAACTGGGCCTCGTATACCCTCTGAAGCAGAAGTTTTGGAAAGACGGACCAAATGTTTAATGTAACGTTAATGTGACACATATACACACATGCATATATATATAGGCACACACATTATATATATAAAAATATAATTTTACTACCAAACACTCTGTGACTTTTTGTTTTAAGCATGTCACTTTAGGCAACAGTAAGATGGTATATCTGTCATCCTTATCATATAAATATATTCTATATGTATATAAATTGTACATACTACATGTATAATTTTTACTCTCACTTTCTGTGATTTTTTTTGCTTAAGCCTGTGATTATAGGCAAGAGTAAGTCTCTATCTTTTTCATTCAGTAGTTTAACTCATTCAGACTTAATGTAGTTACTACTATAATAAAATATATTTCTGCTATCATATAATATAGATATAATAAGATTTATTTTTGCTATCTTATATTTTCCATATGTCATCCAATATTTTTCTCTTCCTATTTTCCATTGGATGAATTGGAATTTCCTCTGCCCCTTAACAATTTTACATTCCATTTTTGTTCTTCTGGTGTTTGCCTTTAACTTAAGATTATGCTCTTGGGGGTCTATCTCCATAGGTTTATTAAGCTAATTAATTTCCATATTCTTATTTTAAAAGACCACTGGGAAGATATTGGCTAGGACTTTATTTTTTTAATGGGTATACTTTCTTTTTTTGTTTACATAGGCCTAGATTTTATGTAATTAAAAAAAATTAAGGCAACAATCAACTTTGATTACTGTTCCTCTCCTTACTTATTTAAGCCTCTCTTGATCTTACTTCTTTTCATATTTGAGTTTTTTTCCCCAAAAATGTTTTCAATATGGGTATTTTTGTGACAAACCTTGGAGGCCATGTATTTCTAGGAATATTATTATTATGTCTTTGCATTTGAATGGCAATTCAGATAATAGGTTAAAAGTTCTTTTCTTTCAATACTTGAAATGTATTACTCCACTGTCTTCTTGAATTCATCGTTGCTGCTGAGAAGTCTGATATCAGTCTTATTTTTGTTCCTTTTGTGTGTAACTTCACATTATGCTCTGAGAGAGTAAAATAGAATGGATTTCTCGTAATCAGTTTAGCTTTTATTCCGGTCTCTTAGTCTGCTTGTGTTGCGGTAAAGCAACGGTTCTCCACCTGTGGGTCGCGACCCCTTTGTAACAATGAAAATGCATCGTGGCATTAGGAAGGTTGAGAACCACTGCTGTAAGGGAACTCCTGAGGCTGAGTAATTTATTAAGGAAAGAGGTTTCTTCGACTCACAGTCCTGCAGGCTGTACAAGAAGGTGCTGGCATCTGCTTCTCACAAGGGTCTTAGGTTTCTTCTGTCACCACGTTTAGGTCACTGGTGATATTCTTGCAGGAGAGAGTGAATGAAGAAGAAGAGAGAGGGCGAGCTCTCTGGAGGGCCATCTCTTTCCAACAACCAGTTCTATGGGAACTAAGCATGAGAACTCACTCTCCCCTGCAAGAATGGTACCCAACCATTCATGTGGATCTACCCCAAGACCCAAACACCTCCCACGAGGGGCCCCCAACCTTGGAGATCCAATTTCATGATGAGACTTGGCAGGGCCAAATAAACCCCAGCCAAACCATAGCTCCTGGCTCCTGCCTTTCCAGCCCGACTCTCTTCTTTGCAGTGAGATTTACTCCTTACAAAGGTTCCTCTGCATCATCTTTCTCTCTCTTATCATAGGTTTCTGCTCTTAGTAAAAGATCTGACAGACCGATAGGCATACCAAGCTAAACAAAGGATAAGCCTCAGTAAATGGAGGCAGTAAGTAAACCCTAAGTGAGGGTGATAAGCCCAAAATAGCAAGCTGGAGTAATTTGCAGGTGCTTGCTTAGACGACAGTCTTGCTGGGCGTCCTCTTAGAACCCACCGTGTGGCAGCCCCGTTTGCATTGATCTTATTACACGCTCAGCACTGTTCTACCTACTTTACATAATGTGTGTGTAAATTTTTTCTGAAACATTTAAAAACTTGCAGTCACAACGTTCCTTTACTTCTCAACACCTCAGCCTGAATTTCCTAAAACAAGGGTATTCTCTTCCATGACAAGCACAATGACCCAAATCAGAACATTCATGTTGATAATGTCACCAGTGCTGCAGAGTTTCCTGACTGCCCCACTCACGTGCTGTTTTTGGTCCAGGACTCAAGCCAGGATCACATCTCCTGTCACCCCCCTAGTTGTTACTCCTCTCTAGCTGCTTTTAATCAGCCACCATTCTCCTTCCTTCCTTGCTTTTCACAACTGTATTAGTTTTCTATCGCTGCTGTAACCACTCACTGACAGGTTAAGGACAGAAAATGAAAGGTTATTCTGAGACATGAACGAAAGGAAGCGGAGTCCAGGTTCTGTGTGGGCAGCGTGGCCTTTCTTCACTCGGGCTTGAGTGGGCTGAGTTCGGAAAAGAAGTCAGCATGTGGGTTAAGGCAGGCTGGGCACATGAGAGTTGACGGGGAGTAGGGCATGGTGCATCCATTCCCTCCTGGGCGGGACGGTCAGTCATGGGTTCAGGTGGGTGGGAATTTAAGATTTGGGGGAGTAAGGAATGGTGCATCCATTCCCTCCCGGGCAGGACGGTCAGCTGTGGGTTAAGGCGGGTGGGAATATGAGAGTTGGCGGGTAGGGAATGGCACACTTATTCCTTGCTGGGAGGGACTTTCACGCACTTGTTCCTTCCTGGCCACGACGTTCTTTCCTGGGCCTGACGCTTCTTTTTGGGTGGGTCCCTACATTCAGTCCTATCACTTACCACAAAATTGGTGGCTTTAGCAACACAAATTTGTCACCTTATAGCCCTATAGGTCAGAAGTCTAACATGCTCTCCCTGGGCTAAAATCAAGGTGTGAGTAAGACCGTGTTGGGTTCCCTTCTGGAGGCTCTAGAGGGAATCTGCTTCCCTATCTTTTCCAGCATGTAGTTGGCACCTACGTCCCACGACCTGTGGCCCCTTCCTCCACCTACAAACCCAGCAGTGGTGGGCTTGAGCCCCTCTCATGCGGTCACATCTCTCTGAACCTTTCTTTCATCATCACATGTCCGATCACAGTTGGGAAAGCTGGCTCTCACGTGGTTAGATTGATCTGCACAGATGATCCTGGGTCACCTCCCCACCTGCAAAGATCCTGTCACCACTCATGGCAACCTATGCACAAGGTCCAGGTATTTGGGGAGCCGTGATTCTGCTACCACTATGACTTCGAATTTGAATGCAGGCCAGTTCTTTTGCAGGATTTTTCTTGATTTGCGTTGGTTTGGTGCTGACACACGCTTAGATTGAGGTGACGGCACTTTGGCAGGGGCGGCCGCTGGCTGTGTTCTCAGCACTGTTTGCCCTGAGGACCGCAACGTGCCTCGTCCATCACTGTGCGTGCTACTAACACGGATTCCTTGACTAGGTGGTGCGTCACTATTTTCTTCTTTGTAAAGTTACTATTTTTCCCTTCATAATTAACTGGTATCTCTTGGGGGAGACTCTTCGTGTAAATATTCTGCTTCCCGTCCTCCTTTCTCAGCCTACTTTCCTTATCCACTCCTTTTAGCATTTGTTGGTGATTCTTTGTTTGAAACACGTGTTCCTGTGCTTGGTTCCCAGATAGTCACATTTTCTCATGTAATGCTCACAGCCCCGACATGGGTGGTATTATCGACCTCATATTGCAGAAGGCGAAGCAGGCTTACGTAAGTCGAGTAACTTCCCCAGGGTCCCACGGCTGAAGGTACGCAGGACCACAGTGTGGAAGAGTCTCAGGGCCCTTTTAGTGACTCTTCTGGGCAGACAGGAGGTTTGTAAGACACCTGCTTGCTCTTCTTAGACAAAAAAGAAAGGTCAAGGGACTTTATTCAATATGATGCTATGGTGAGTTTGCTCCATTTGTGTGTGAGGGAAAAAACTCTCACAATGACAAATTCTAGAAATAGAACAGTAGAAACAAAGGCATGGTCAAAATTGCCAACTCCCAAGAGAATATTTTTCAAGCAAAGGCAAGTGGCACTTTAGCTGAGCCCCTGCTCAGGGCTGGCTTTTTTTTTTTTTTTTAAATTAAATCATAACTATATACATTAATGCATTTATGGGGAACAATGTGCTGGATTTTATATACAATTTGGAATGCTTACATCAAACTGGTTGACATAGCCTTCACCTCATGTACTTAATTATTGTGTTAAGACATTTATACTCTACACTGAATAGATTTGGCATGTACCCTTGCAGTATGCACCATAGGCTGGTTTGATCGCTGATCTCAGGGGCCCCGGGCAGAGCTGGGGAGGGGAGCTCCAGGGGAGCTTCCAGGGGGAGTAGTGGTTCTAGCAAGCAGCCCTTCTGCTGTTATTGGTAACAGAATCTCCCTGGGAAGCTTTACGTAAGTGTGTGTGCGATCAGGTTTCACACTACAGTGCGTCAGGCTCCCTACAGCCCCAGTGAATTCCCAGTAAGCACCATTTCTCTTTTCCCACTGAGCTTCTTCCAACCCTCTCAGCCAATCAAAAAGCCATTGCGGCTTGGCGCCTGTGGCTCAATGGGCTAAGGCGTCAGCCATGCACACCTGAGCTGGCGGGTTCGAATCCAGCCTGGGCCCGCCAAACAACAATGAGGGCTGCAACCAAAAAATGGCCAGGCTTTGTGGCGGGCACCTGTAGTCCCAGCTACTTGAGAGGTGGAGGCAGGAGACTCGCTTGAGCCCAGGAACTGGAGGTTGCTGTGAGCTGTGATGCCAAAGCACTCTATCCAGGGTGACAGCTTGACGCTCTGTCTCAAAAAAAAAAAAGCCATGGCATGCAAGCAAACCACTTGAAGGGGCTTCTGTGACCAATGACCCAAGGCCCAAGTTCTGGCGGATACGGCACAGAGGTGCGTCCAAAGTTTGTCAGTGGAAAAGGCATGAGAAGAAATGAGACCGTCATTGCTCGGGTCCCCACAGGACAGCCCCCATCACCTGCCAGACACTTTAAAGGAAAATAATATATTTTTTTTTTTTTTGAGACAGAGTCTCACTAAGTCAGCTTCGGTAGAGTGCCGTGGTGTCCCAGCTCATAGCAACCTCCAACTCTCTGGCTTAAGTGATTCTCTTGCCTTAGCCTCCCAAGTAGCTGGGACTACAGGTGCCCATCTACACCTGGCTATTTTTTTTGTTGCAGTTTTCATTGTTGTTTAGCTGGTCCTGGCTGGGTTCAAACCCACCAGCCCAGGTATATGTGGCCAGCACTCTAATCACTGACCTACGGGCGCTGAACCAGGAAAAGAAATTTTACCGCTGCTTTCTCCTGGTTCTGTTCTCCCGATTTTGACCTTAGTAAGTGAATAATCACCACACATAGTGACAATGAGGAGCAGGAGGTTCTGGGATCGCACCTGGAGGGTTCCAAGTGGGAACCCTGGGAGCTCAGGGTGGGTTGGGAGCTCAGGATTCTCTCTGGGGATTCTGAGTGGTGAGTTAAGTCCCCTCACTGGGCTTTAACTTTCCCACCAGGAATTAGCATTTTGTCTCCTTACAGGGATACAGTAATGCGTCAGGACCAACGTGCTTGTGATGTTGCCTGAGCAGCCTGGCACAGGGGGCTGCACTCCCCAGCAGCACTGTGTCTGCATGACCCATGGCTGTGGGAGCAAAAGGGTAACAGGCTGAAGACACCCTGGCTTTGCCTCCTTTTGATCGCATAAGCTGGTAAATCCTAGGTTGCTATACTACACACTTTAAGAGAAAAATGACGGGCAGCACCTGTGGCTCAGTAGGTAGGGAGCCAGCCCCATATACCGAGGGTGGCAGGTTCGAACCCGGCCCTGGCCAAACTGCAACAAAAAATAGCTAGGTGTTGTGGCGGGCACCTGTAGTCCCAGCTACATGGGAGGCTGAGACAAGAGAATCTACTAAGCTCAAGAGCTGGAGTTTGCTGAACTGTGACGCCACAGCACTCTACCAAGGGCCACAAAAGACTTGTCTCTTAAAAAAAAAAGAAAAAAAAAAGTCTCCAAGAGAAAAATGACTAACTAAATGATTTATGAACTTGGTTAAAATAAACAACAATAAAACACAAAGGTGTGGATTCTAGTCACCTTCCCCCTTTTTTCTCACTATGCAGTGAACACCGCTTTCCCGGTTTAAACTTTTTGCTGTGAAGTTTGTGTAGTCTTGTTTTATGTAGCACAGCCAGCCTTCATTTGGTTATGTTTTTTGTTATGCAATTTCTCCATGTCTTTATTTATACACTTTCTCTAATATTAGGTTTTAAGAATATCTTTGATCAAGACTCATACCCAGATTTTGATTTTTAAAAAGAAGTCTGAGAATTTTTCTTTTACTTGGTAGATATAGATCTATTATGATTACAGATTTGCTTTTCCTGTTAACTTGCCCTGCCTTTTCTTTGCTTTAACTTTCCTATCCTCCACTTTATTAATTAATTTAGTTTTCTTTATTTTTTTCCTCCCTATGCTTCATTTTCATTAGAAGTTATGCATCCTATTCCTAGTTTTTTTGCTGGTTACACTAAAAGTATAGCAGAACATTTCATATTAGTGTCAAGTTAAACATTTTTTACACACTTCCTGACTAATAACGTAATACCTTAGAATGGTTTAACTTTAACCACCCTTCCCATCTTTCATGATATTTATGCCCAGTATTTTAGTTTTACTTCTTTTCACCCCATATGTCTTTATTACCATTGCTTTATACTATCCAAAGCTTTCTTTCTTTCTTTCTTTCTTTTTTTGAGACAGAGTCTCACTATGTCGCCCTTGGTAGAGTGCTGTGGCGTCACAGCTCACAGCAACCTCCAACTCTTGGGCTTATGTGATTCTCTTGCTGAAGCCTCCCAAGTAGCTGTAACTAATATAGGCGCCTACCACAATGCCTGGCTACTTTTTTTGTTGTTGTTGTTGCAGTTGTCATTGTTGTTTAGCAGGCCCGGGCTGGGTTTGAACCCGCCAGCCTGGGTGTATGTGGCCGGCACCCTACCCACTGAGCTATGGGCGCGACCTGTCCAAAGCTCTTTAAATAGTAAATACACTCTCCCCTCCCCCTTCCTTCTTCCTTTTTCTTTCCCTCTCTCTCTTTCTTTCTCACTTTGTCACCCTGATAAGAGCACCCTAGTGTCACGGCTCACAGCAACCTCAAATTCCTGGACTTAAGCAATCCTCTTGCCTCAGCCTCCTGAGTAGCTGGGACTACAGGTGCCCACCACGACACCTGGCTAGTTTTCTTGTATTTAGTAGAGATGGGGTCTCGCTCTTGCCCAGGGTGGTTTCAAACTCCTGAGCTCTGGTAGTCCTCCTGCCTCAGCCTCCCAGAGTGCTGGGATTACAGGCGTGAGCCACAGTGCCTGGCCAACTTTGCTTAACTTCCTTACATCTCAATATTTCCTTCTCTGTTCAATTTTTTTCCTTGCTGAAGTAATAGTTGTATTTTTTTAAGTCAAGTTTTGTTGGTAAAAAATTGTCTTCTGTCTTAGTTTGTCTGAAAATGTCTTTATTTGTCCTCCTTGTTTAATTATAGTTAAGCTGGGTTTAGAACTCTAAGGGGACATTTTTTTCACCTTTTACCACTTTGAAAGTGTTTTCTAGGTCTTATTATTATAGTTAGAAAGCCTGTTGTCAGTTTGATTGTTGTTCCCTTGTGAGCAATCTCTGTCTTCTCTATGCACCTATAGAAATTTTCCCTTGTCTGTAGTATTTTGCGGTTTTTCTCTACAATATGTTAAGTGTGGATTTATTTTTATTTACTATGTTTGATATTTGAAATGATTCCTTAACTATGTGCTTCCTGTCTTTCTTCAATTCTAGAAATACTGTCCCTTCTCCTTTCTATTTTCTCTCTCTGGATCTTTTGGAAATGTGTTGGGTCCTATCATTTTATCCTTGAGAATTTTTTGAAAACATTTCAATTTTTAACAATTGAAACATTTTTAATTTTTAACAATTATTTAAACATTTTCAATTTTTTTTTTGCAGTTTTTGGCTGGGGTTGGGTTTGAACCCGCCACCTCCAGCATATGGGGCCGGTGCCAGTGCCCTGCTCCTTTGAGCCATAGGTGTTGCCAAACATTTTCCATTTTTAACAATCTCTTTGTGACTCATTCTGGGTAATTTTCACTGAACTAATCTTCCAATTTACCAATTTCCTTCTTCAGCTGTGTCTAATTTGCTATCTAATCAATATATCCATTGACTTTTTTATTTCTAGGAGCTCTATTTGGATAGTTTTTCAAATGCCTGTTATTTTTCATACTTTCTTGTTCTTATTTCTTTGTCTTTTCTCTTATGATCCATGATTTAAAATATACTCATTCATAGAATCTCTAATTGTGTTCTCACTTTTGGGGGGGTCTAATTATCTGCATTGGGGGCTTATTGACCCTTATGCCACATGATGGATTATTTGCTCATGTATCTTTAAATTCTAGGTTATGAGCACATCTCTGGTGGGACTTATCTTGGTGAATTTCTCTGCAGAATGAGCTTGTGACACAACCCCACTCCCACCCTGGAGTACATTTGAGTTTCTTTCTGTAAAACACCTTAAAAATATTAGCATTTTAGAAACATTTTTATCTTAATTTGCTGGCATGGAGGTGTCCGGATCATGTGAACCTACAAATTTAAGCCAAAAACTGGAGTGAGGGCAGGTCCATTGTTGTAAATTGTATGGATAGTCTATTTCCAGCCAAAGCTTAGTTAATAATGAAAAAAACTTCCTTTATGTTTCTCTGAGCCAGCAGATGGATATTTAAAAAAAATTATCCTTTCATGAGAAAGTAACCATTTGAGGTTTCTGTCTTCATCAGGGGACTCAGTTCTCACCACCAGTCTTGCTGGGGGAGGGTCTTATTTGTCTGTGAGACATAAAAACCCAACCTTCTTGGTTTGATTGGAGCTACTCCAGCTCCAACATAGCCTTAACTTTCTAATTTGTAATTCTCAGCTCATTTTTACCCCTTGGGGAATTCCTTTATTTTATTATACATTTTGTTATGAATTTTACAGGATATTTTCTGTACAGTTGTTTCTTGGGATCTTCAGGGATTGCTCCCAGGACTCTTGAGGATACCAAAACCCGAATGCTTGAGTCCCTTATATAAAATGCTGTATTATTTGCATATAACCTATGCACCTCTTCCCATAGACTTTAAATAATCTCTAGATTACTTATAGTACCTACTATAATATAAATACTACATAAATACTTATTATACTGTATTGCTATATAAAATTTGTATTACCTTTTAATTGTTGTTTTTGGTTATTTTTAATTTTTTCTGTGTATTTTCAATCTCCAGTTAGCTGAATCTGTAAATGGAAAAACTGTGAATACAGAAGGTACTTTATCCACATTTTAAGGCGTATTTTTAGTGGGAGTGTCTTCAGGTTATTTTTTCCACTTAATAGCTTGAATTACCATGATCATCTCTTAATGTTAGTCCTGAACTCCTGGATTTCTAGTGCCATGCAAGCTAGAGAGAAATAACTTGGTAAATAAAGTGTAAAATCACATCCTTGGCAGTCAACTCTGTACAACACATTGTTATTAAAAGTCAAAGTCCTTAAATTTGTTATTTATGTTTTGATGTTAGAATATGCATTAGTACTATTGACATCACGTGTATTGGAGTAATAATATGAAGACATTATGATGAAACATGAAGATATTATGTTGATTTCAATACAAGAAAGTCAAGACGAGTAGCCAGTATATAACTCGAAATTTGTGTGTATTTATAATGTATAGTATTTAATATATATAAAATATATATTATTATATTTATATAATCTAGTAAATATATATAATATGTAGTAAGTAATATATATGATTATAATAAATATTATATATAAATTATATATTATTTAATATATAATATAATAATATATTTATAATATACAATATAATGATAATATAAATTATATATTAAATGCTATATATACTTTATAGTATACAGTATATACTCATATAAATCATATGTAAATATAACATGTATAATATATAATTTATAGTTTTTAAAGTATATATATTTAACATGTATATATTATATATACTTAATATTATATGTGTATATATATATATATATATATATATATTTTTTTTTTTTTTTTGTAGAGACAGAGTCTCACTTTATCACCCTCGGTAGAGTGCCGTGGCATCACACAGCTCATAGCAACCTCCAACTCCTGGACTTAAGCGATTCTCTTGCCTCAGCCTCCCGAGTAGCTGGGACTACAGGAGCCTGCCACAACGCCTGTCTATTTTTCTGTTATGCAGTTCGGCTGAGGCCAGGTTTGAACCAGCCATCTTCGGTATATGGGGCTGGTGCCCTACTTGCTGAGCCACAGGTGCCACCCCTATACAATATATATTTAAAAGTTGTTCATTATTGATTTAAAACTTGTTTTGAGACATAATGTGGCTTTCTAGGATATTTTCTCAAAGTGTACTCCTTAGTACACTGGTTCCTCAAAATGTGTTACCAAAATCTTTTCCATTGGCACATAAATTTGGAAAATCCCTCTCCCCTCCTCCTCCTCCTCTTCCTCCTTCTTTTACTGAAACAGTCTCACTTGTTATGTAGCTAGAGGGCTAGAGTGCTGTGGAGTTAGCCCAGCTCACAGCAATCTCAAGCTCCTGGGTTCAAGCAATCCTCCCACCTCAGCCTCCTGAGTAGCTGGGATTATAATGCCCACTACATTGCCTGGTTAACTTTTCCCTTCCCTTCCCTTCCCTACCCTTCCCTTCCCTTCCCTTCCCTTTTTCTCTTCTCTTCTTTTCTTTTCTCTCTTTTTTGAGACAGTCTCACTCTGGCACCATGAGTAGGGTACTGGGGCATCATAGCTCACAGCGACCTCAAGCTCTCAGGTTCAAGTGATCCTCTTGCTTCAGTTTTTCTATTTTTAGTAGAGATGGGGGGTCTCACTCTTGCTCGATCTGGTCTCCAACTCCTGATCTCAAGCAATCCACCTGCCTCGGTATCCCAGATTGCTAAGATTACAGGCGTGAGCCACTGTGCCCAGCTCAATCCTGATTCCTATTATACCTCTCCTTTTGTAAGCATGCCGGCTTACAAAACTCACTGAGTATTCCTGAGGTAAAGAAATGTGTTTGGATTTTCTCTTAAGCTAATATGTCCCAAACCTATTTGACCAAAGAAATATTCTTTCTTAATTTGAGTAATACTCATTACCATTCCATTCTGTAAAATACAGTTGGGGATTGTCCTTCTATTGGGCACATGCTTTTTTAAAGATAATTTTAAAATTCTTATTTCATTTCCCAACAAGAATATTCCGTCTTATACTATAAGTCTCTTTTATTTAAAATAAAATTAAATCTATATATAAAATAAATAACAAAATCCTCTCCTTCCAAAAGAGTTCATTTTGTTACCTATAAAAGCCCTTAAGTTTATTAATCATAATATTTAAAAATAAGTAAATATCTATAAAAGCTAACATACTGGTAAGAAATCATTCAAAGTCTGAACTCCATCTGTTTAAATTAAAAATGATATTTAAAGTGTAGTCAAATCATTTTTGGGACATTTAATGCTATCACTATTACATTACTCAACATAATGGGGGATTAGCAGAAAGTGGTGTTGTCTCATATTTCCATTAATAACATCTGAGCCCTAGAGTTTGCAATGGGATGGGCCTCATTTTTATAGTCTTTGACTTTTAAAATAGCCCCATGGCCTGTGCTCTTAGGATGGTCTGGTGGAGAAGCTCTTGCATTTATATATTGTTAAACTTCTTTCTATCTATTTGTCCACCTATCTGTCTGTCTATCTCATCTATCATCTCTCTGTGATCACATATGACAGCATGCTAAATACAGTTCTTCTAGTCTCAGACTTTCTGCTGATGCCCAAAGGCTGAGAGCAAGCATGAGTTGTCCTGTGTAACCACATTCCGCAGTGGAACACTAACCGCCTACGTAGGACTTGAACAGGAGTATGAAGACCTGGGTTCTGTCAGCACCATCCCATTGCCCACCTGTGTCAAATTCTGTAAAGGAGTGGAGAATTCATCGGGGGGTGTCTGGTCAGAGAAAAGGGGCCACTGTGGCCTGTATGCAAGAAGGGGCTTGTTGCAGGGTTGGTCAGGACATGCCTGGGGGGCGCTGGGGCAGGCTGCTATCTCTGCATTTGCTATGGGGCCTGAGGGTCAGCTAGACCGGAGTAGAGAGGAGTGGTGGACGTGGAGGAGAGCAGGGAGATGAAACCTGTCAGGTGAACTGGGACCTATAAGGAGAATTGGAACCTGAGAGAACAAGTGAGTACCTGCCCCTGACCATCTGCAGAAGCTCAGTACCAAGTGTGACCCACAGGAAATGTTGGGGATCTCACACGGGGCTGCACCCCCACTGGATGTGATGGGATCTAGGGAGGAGGCTGCAAAGACGTGGGGCAGCAGCGCAGCTGGCAGGGGGCCTGCCTTTAGGATATTAAATCTATGGCTGCTGCTTCGCTCTGCCTTCTACATCTTGTGCAAAATGCCTATGTGGCCAAGCCTTGCCCAGAACCATACTTGGAAGAGGATTCTGGAAAATACAGTACAAAGCCACCATAGAGGCTCATAGTGAGGATGTGTGCCGTGTCCCCTCCTGCCATGGGGGACTTCATCAGGTTATGTTGGAGGGGGCTTCCAGAAAATCACTCAGAAGGCTTGACACACGTCCCCGGGAATTTGGGGACAAAGGAACTACCTGGAACATCTGCTGAGAGGAGACTGAGGTGTGAGACGTGGCTGCCCTGCCTGCCGGCATATCTCCAGGACAGGCTGCTCGGAATAGCTGCCAACATCTGTCAGGGCAGGTGGGAGGGCTCCCTGAGTGCAGGTGTGGACCCTGCCGAAGATAAACATTTGTCTAATGAATGAAAATATTTCATTTAAGCTCCGTATAAAACATGATTTAATTACTTGCTTCTCAACATCCAATTTTCTCTTCTTCCTAAATAACAGAATCCTCATTTTACTTGGAGTAACATGATGATTGAGGTCCAGCAGCCACTTTGGACCATGAGGTGGCATTGAGGGTGAAGCTATAAGCTCAAAAGGAAAAGCAGAAAGACAGAGTCCTTGGTTCTTCTGCAGCACTGGGTTCAGCAGAGTGCACGGCATCATCTCAGATCTTTTTTTCCCCACAACATTTAACAAACACAGTATTCTGGGAGTAGAAAAACTATAATGAGAATGCTGGTGGAAGTGCCAGATTCTCTGTGAAAGCAAGGATTTTTTGGGAGAAGGGGTTCAGATTACAAGGCACGTCAATGGATCTTGGGTAAGGGAGTGACAAGGTAACAGATTCAAAAGATTAGTCACCACCTAGGCTCTGTTTCTGCCTCTTCGGAAGATTAAAGAGAGTAATTGTGAGAAAACACTGGGAACTACGAGCTATAAACTACCACATCTAGTCTAGGACTTGGCCCGTTGCTTCTCTGTAACCGTTAACTCCGGTGCAGACAGGGACAGGGTGTTCACAGCTCTGTTTTAGCGAGAACGTGTAGTAGAGTACCCAGAGATGATGTCATCCACTGCATACATTCACAGAAACACAATGGGTGGGGGGAAAGAACAGTCAGGCTGACTCAGTCTTTAAAGGGCAAAAGAGTTCAGCCTGGAGCCTTCCTCTGTTTACCTTTGTGTCTCTCAGTGTCCCCGTGCCTTGCCCCAGGCGTGCGGCTGTTTGGCACACCCGTGAGAGTGTCTGTGAGAGAGAGGAGGGCCGGCCGGAAAGGGGACTGTGTCAGTAGTTGGTTCAGTAGTTGGTTCTCTACTTTCTTTTTCTCCTGGCTCTTCGTTTCCTTCTCGTCTTTTTCTTCCATCTGACTTGATCCCTGTATCAGTCCTGTGAAAAAATAGAGCCAGGTTGCATTTCCTTAATGAGACCTTGACTCTGCCACGAGTGGCCCAGTGGCCCCTGGGAGGGGTCAGTGTGCCCTGGCTCTGCTGAGGCCGCTGCTCACATCTAAGGCGGCTGTGATGCCTGCAGTCTCATCTTCATTTGAAAATGGCTCACATGGAGGGTCTCCTCTACGGCCTTAGTTCCTGACATGTGGCTGCCTGCTGTTTCTTCCAGTAAGGTGTTGGCTGGGAGGTTCTCCGGCCGCAG
This sequence comes from Perodicticus potto, assembly GCA_963574655.1. NCBI lineage: Eukaryota > Metazoa > Chordata > Mammalia > Primates > Lorisidae > Perodicticus > Perodicticus potto. Next base: position 25,237 of record CAUYRH010139874.1, read on the forward strand.
CCTGCTGTCTGGGGGCTTCTCTCTGTCTCTCTCTTTTTTTTTCCTGCAGTTTTTGGCTAGGTCTGGGTTTGAACCCCCCACCTCCGGCATATGGGGCTGGCACCCTACTCCTGTGAGCCACAGGCACCGCACAGGGGTTCTCTTTTTTGGTGAGCCCCGTGAGGTTGGAGGACACACGTGATACACCACAGCTCTCGGGGCCTCGCTGAACTCCCAGTGAAATATTTCCACAGCTGACAGCCTCGTTCCAGGGCTAAGCACGGCTAGGACAAGGGGGACGGGAAGTGTGCAGAAGTGTGCATGATTCCGGAGCTGAGAGGCTCCTGGCCGGCTGTAATAAAGCTGTCTGTTAGGAAGTTATCTTTCATATACAATTGCTTCCCCTAAGCTCTTAAGCACATTAACTGCACCTGTAATTATACACGCCTCAGAAAATGCATAAAAGCTGCCTTCTTAGCCAGACTAAATAAAACTGCAGTCTCCTTCATACCCTCTATTGCCTCCTATCCCTTAATGTGAGGGAGGGAAAAAAAAAAGGGAAAAGGAATGAAAGCAAAGAGAGGAGGTAATTGCCCATTAGAGAGTTGCTCAGAAGTGAACTTTGCCTCCCGTTTACAGCATTAATTCTGCTCCGCGTGAACGGCGCTTGACAGGGCTCCAAGGCTGAGAGTTGGGGGCTCTTGCCCCCCGCCAGGCGATTTGCTGCCGATTTGCATTTCAGAGCGTGCGTGTGTGGAAACAGCAACAGCCACAGCCACGCACTTCCCTTCCACTGGCAGGAATCGCTGTGTCAGGGTGAAGAGATGTAGGATTTTCTCTGAGACTCTCTTTTCTTTCTCACTGACCTACTTTCTTGCATTTGACTATTTTGCACCATTCGGTACTAATGAGCCTGAAACCCCTGCTAAGTTCTTCCTTTATGCCACACTGATGGCCTCCTCCTCCCGTGATAGCTCTTTCTCAGGTATTTTGGGGGCCAGAGGGAAAAGACAAATTCTCTGACTCTGGACTCCTCAGGCAACGTCCTGTCCAGCTGGGGTTTATCCGGTGACAACAGGGCACAGTCGCGGTTCCAAATCTGACCTAGTAGCCAGATACTCTTCTCGCATTAGGAAGGCAGATAATGGGAAATGACTTACCATCGCTTCCTTTCAGAACCTGCTCTAATATAAACCATTCCTTGTACGGTGTCAGTAGAATTAATTGGCTGCTAATCCACAGGGGATGTTCAGATCGCCTACAGTTTATTTTATGAGTCCTCCAGGATCAATTTCATGTCTGAATGACTATTCCTATCATATATTTACATGCACAGTTGTCCTTTGTATTCAGAGATGACTTGGTTGGCTTTTTACTCCCCAGGCAGACTCTTTTTGGAAAAGGAAGGCAGAAGTGTTACCTGAAGCTCTTTTGGAAATTAGCAAATGTTTATCCAGCCCCTAATCTGCAAATACAGATGCTCCTCAATTTTCAACCGAAGTTATGTCCCAATAAACCCATTGTAAGATGGAAATGAAAGTAAAAAATGCATTCACTATACCTAACCTACTGGACATCATAGCTTAGCCTTGCCTACTTTATACATGCCCAGAACATTTACATTTCGCAGTTGGGCAAAGTCATCTGACACAAAGCCTATTTTATAATAATTTCTCATGCAAATTTATTGAATACTATACCGAACGTGACAACCAGGAGGGTCGTGTGGGTACGTGAAGTGAAGTAGGGTTTCTACTGCGAGCCTATCACTTTCCCACCACCGTAAAGCTGAGAAATCAAGTTGAGTGGAACCCCTGTGGGTCAGAGAGTGTGTGTGGAAGGAATCGGAACACAGGAAAAAGCAAAAGATACGAAAAAGCAAAAGCGAGATGTGGGCAGCATGAGAAGCAACCCTTGCCCTCAGGGACCTTCTGGGCTCCTAGAGGAAAGAAACTCGCACAGTGGAACAGAGGAGGAGGGGCTGCAGAGGCAGCCTCACGAGTGCAGGGTGGTGGAGCTGACCTGGGAAGAGAAGCCTGTGGCTGTCAGGAGGGCGGTGGACGGGGAAGGTCAGGAAACCTCCAGAAAGGGCCAGGGCCTGAAAATGAGGTAGCTTCCCGGCTTGTTTTGACCAGCCACAGGGATGAACTATTCATTTCCAAGAATTCGGAGCTCCTGTGCCTGTGTTGCCTTTGGGAATGTTCTTTCTTACAAACCTCTGAACCTCCTCAGCTGGTCAGAGAAGGGGTGAGGGGACAAATCTAGGATGCTGGTGGCACCCATAAGAGGGTGAACTTAATGCTCTACAGTAATTTACAAGAGCATGAGGTCACTGGTCTGTGAAGAGAGAAGATCAGGAAAACCAGAAGAAGAAGTGGAGAGAGGGGAGGAAGGGGGCGGGTGAGGGGAGAGGCCGGGGTGGCACCAGGCAGTGTCACGATACCCAGAGGAGAAACAGGGACATGGGTTTTGTTTATTAATGTGAGGACCCCCTTCGGACAGTCTTTAAGAGCCATCAGTAAATGGCTTTGCCAGGATTTCTGGAGTCTGGGTGACGCTTCTTCATGGTGCCTGTGGCAGAGAGCGTTGACAGCATAGGCAGAAAGCACACCTCTGAAGGGCTGATGACACGATGGCTGTCCTGTTACATCTGACCACGTCATTTGTCGTTCGGGATGTGAACAGGTTTGTAGGTTTATCGCTCATTCACTCATTCTTTAAGTGGGAGTGGGTCATCGTAAAGGCCTTTCTCCTCAGAGCCTGGAAGTTGCGCGGGCTGAGGAGGAGGAAGTGGAGGGGCCGTTCTCGCCACTTCGGGTGTGGCCGAGGTGTTGGAGGTGGAAGGGAGGCTCACTTGGTGTAACCATTCCTGAGAAAAACCAGTAAGTAAGTGACTTGCACGGTTAAGCCCATGCTGTTCAAGGATACAGGGTAACAAAAATCACCTATCACCCATCCCGGTTTCTCGGCTCTCTGTGGCTAAGGTTTCCTCTCCCTCCCTCCCCCCCTTCCCTTCTTCCTTTCTGTCTTTCTTCTCTTTTAAGAGGTGTGCACAGTGATGACCCGCCTCCCCAGGAGAGGGGGACGAGAAGGAGACCGAGCTCGATCACGTCCTGTGGATAGAAACGGGTCTCTGCTTTCCCACGATGAGAGGAACTTATTTATTTATTTATTCTTAAATAGACTTTATTTTTGGGAACAGTTTCAGTTTCACAGCAAAATTGAACAAAAAGTGCAGAGATTCCCATGTATCTCCCACGTGTACAATATCCCCCATTATCAACAGCTTGTACCATTACCAATGGTACCTTTGTGAGAACCAAGGAACCTACATCGTTATCATTCTAAGTCCTTAGTTTACACCACGGCTCAGTCTCTCTGGTGTGCACTCTGTGGGTTTGGACAAATATATGATGTGTATCCACCATCGTGGTACCATATTAAGTGCCTTCACTGCCCTGAACAATTCTCTGCGCTCTGACTATTTATCCCTCCCACACCCCAAGCCCTGGAAAATGCTGATTTTTTTTTTACTGTTCTCATCATTTTGCCTTTTCCAGAAATGTCATATACATGTAGTTGGAGTCGCATGGTATATAAGATGATTAGTAATATGAATTTAAGTTTCCTCCATGTCTTTTCAACGCTTGATAGCTCATTTCCTTCAGTTTTGAATAATATCCCATTATCTGGATGTACCAAATTTATCCATTCTTCTATTGAAGGACACCTTGGTTGCTCTAAGTTTTGGCAATTATGAATAAAGTTGCTATAAATGTCTGTTGCAGGGTTTTATGTGAACATTAGTTTTTGGTTCATTTGAGTAAATACGAGGAGCATGATTGCTGAACACATGGAAAGAGCATGTTAATCCCTGTCAGAAACTGCTAATTGTCTTCCAGAGGAGCCATACAATTTGTGTTCCCACTGGTGATGAATCAGAGTTCTTTATTACGCCGAATCTTTGCCAGAATTTGGTGAGGTGGCCGTTTTAATAGGCATGCAGTAGTAATCCATTGTTGCTTTATTTTGCAGATTCCTAATGAAGTATGATGTGGAGCATCTTTACTCACTTCTTTTTTATCTAAGATGACTGATATGGGTGAAATTCCACCGGGCCTATTCCTTCTTCCTATGTGACTCTGAGAGGTGGGCTTTTTCTACTCTCTAGTGAAAATACTGCACAGTAACGAGCATGTGTAATATCTTAAGATGGGAGAGACTGTGGTTAAAAATTTGCAGAATGTCTTCACATTTTATTGTACTTTATTGTACTTTATATAGATTTTCTTTAGGAAATAGAATGGCATAGACCTTATAATTTCAAATGGTAAGTTGACAGATAGGGTCTCAGGACAAGGTTCTCCCAGGGTCTCCTCCCATGGGGCTGAGCAATGAAAACAGTGGCTGGTGACATCGCTTCTGTTGTAAGTTTCATTTTCCTGTGGGTATGGGGGGAAAGACAGGGCGTTAGGCTTTGTGACCATTGTTGAGCCTTTTCTTGCCCATTGTCTTATTGCTCATGCCAGGGACGAGGTCAAGTGAAGCGACTGCCAGTGACTGTCCCAAATCAGCTACATTGTCCCTCTGGGTTATAGGAACACAACGCAGACAATTGGCTTGGTTAACTTGGCTTTGGCGTTAAAGGACTATGACAAGAAATTTCATCCATTCCTTTTACAAGTGATATATTATTCTTCCGATTTACAGTTTCAAAACTTAGAAGTTACAAAGTGTCCAGAACTCTGGCAATGGCATTTAGTAGGCTGCACCATTTCAGAGTCTCACCCTAAAATAATAGTGACTGAACTTTGTGAAAAATGATCTAGCTCATGCCACAAATGATGACCTTGTGACTGGAGGCATGAACAGCGGATGACGGCTGGGATTGGGTTTTCTTAATTTTCTTTCTCTGTGTTTGAAAAGGGACCATATAATTGCAGGTGGCCGTATTTGCATAGTAAGGACACAGCTCACCTGTTTACGATTAGAGCTTGCGAGTTTTAATATTTTGCGGAGTGAAAGTAGACTTTGTATAAAACTCTTAGCTCTCATATGGGCTTAAGCACAAATGATTCTTGTCCATGAAGAAATTTCTGTTTTAGAAGAGCCAGTGAAGCATGGTGGATTGAACAAATATATTTATTGCTGCTTCCTCCAAAAATAGCATCAAATTGATAATAAAGGACTAAAAAAGACAGAGACCTATAAGAACAAAGAGAACAGGGCAATATTCTCACGGTAAGCACCCACACTGGGGAAGCTCTAAATCAGATGAAATGCTGTCACCGATTTTGCAGAAGAGAGAAAGCTACAACTGAAGCTGGCCCGGAAGGACCCCAGATGCAGGCGGAATTGAGCCACAGCCCTGACAAGTCTCAGGAATTGGAGTTACCTCCTGGAGGTGTAGGTGGGGGCACACCCAGAAAGATTGGTTGAGTCTCCCTGTGCAGCAGTTAGAACAGCCTCCCCACCGGCCTCAGTTCCCTCCCTTCCCCCACAGTGGAGCAAGCATGCCTCTCAGAGAACAGATAAACATCCTATCAGAAGAGATGGAAATAGAGAGACATCAAACCTGGGGACGCCACGCTCCACGGCGATGCAGCAAGGGTTCCGTGAAAGTCCACAGACTGAGTGTCCACTCCAGGGCTCCTTTTCCTGCCTCGTGCAGTAGCAGCATCCGATCCTGGAATCTCCCTCCTGAAGCAGCTCCGACCCTTAAGCCAAGTGGGCCTCATGCTGGTGGACCCAGGCCTCGGATCAGGTCCTCTGCTCCTGTCTTAGCTGTGCCTCTCCTTAGTTGTATGATTTAGAACAAGTGACTCAATCTCTCTAACCTATTCTGAAATTGCAGGTAAGAAGAGCTTTCATCTCACTGAGCGGTGAGGACTGAGTGAGGTGATGAGGATAAAATCTCTAGAAGAAGATTCAACTATTTCTGAAAGCCATCTTTTGGCTTTTGAGTGTCTGCATAGAAATGTTTCTGGTGCTCCTGCCAAGAATCTATTCTTTTATCTGACACTTTAGAATTCAGTCTAATAGATAACATAATAAATCATTAAGAGGACTTTTCTAACCCTATCCTTACAGCTACAGTACAAACCTGGTTAGACGATTTCTTTTAAATCGATTTCAGATAGGCTGAGTAACCCTTTTCTTTAACTCTTCTCTTTGATGTCAAGAGTGCCTCAATTTCACATCCTGAATGCTTTTTCAAAGACATAGCTTGGATTGGAAAACATCCGTCATGATCCAGAACACATTTTATGTACAGCTTGACTGTAAGCTCTTTCTTGACATCAGTCTCTCACAGACCCCGTGACATCTCACTATTACTGAATGAACATCACTTATACCTATATCTTGGGGCACGTCAATCTAAATTAAAATATGCCACGTTTCTTAACAGCACCAACAGATTTTCTAATTAACCTATGAATACTGTCAATCTGTTAATATGGTTCTCTTGTTCTTTTAGAAATGAGTTATATAACATTTCTTTTATTTACTCTAGCAGTTTCAGAACTAAAGTGCTCCTTAGAGTACTCTTAATTCCCTCCAAAAGTAAAGAAAATATGAGTAACATGAATTAATTAATCAAATTTGTTGAAGACTTTTTGGCTTCTAGTATTTTTTTCATGCTGATAACTTGAACTTCATGCATTGGCCTTTCTGCATTTTCTCTTGTCTGTCCTTGTATGATTCTATCCTTATAAAATTCTTGTGTGTGAGGTAGATTCCTGATGTTGGGTTGGAGGAACCCACAGGCAGTAGCTTTCATGATCCTTGGTCTGGCTTTCTTGACAAAGTTGGTGCAATGTACCCTTTCTCTCCTAGAAGGGACCTCAGTGCACAGAATTAGAGTCATCATAATCCTTGTTTTATGACACAGTTGCAATATTAATCCATGCATGGGTCTTATTATTTACTGTAATATAGTGGATACCTGAAGATTTACCACCCAAGCCAATAAATAGGACATTGATACAATAACTTGTGTTGACTTAAGTGCCACACCCCCCCTTCCCCTCTGCACTCCTCATTTGCTCTTCTGGGACTAGCACTTCTTTTCTTTCCCATTTTTTCTTTTAACCACTCATCACATTCTAAGTTTCATTCATGTTGTGTGAATAGCTGTGGTTATTTTTACTGCTGGGTATTATTCTACTCTGTGGTTATAATTTCTGTTTTCATTTTCCTATCAGAAATGGGCACAATCTACACCTTTGCTGTCGTCAGTTCTTGGCAAAATTGTAAAACATAAAGGTAGGCTAGGGTTTGTTTTGTTTCTGTTGCCTTTAGTGTATTTCTCTACCCTTCCTTAATTTCTTCTCAGGGAATCATTTGAGCACCCTGCCTGCCACATAGCAGATTACAACAAATGTTTATTGAATGACTGCTGTAAATGACAGAAAATCAGGGCAATTCCAGACGAATGAAAGTGGCTGCCCTGAGCACTGAGGTGAAGCCTCACCTGGGTTCAGTGGGAGGTGTAAGGTGATCAATTATCAGTGTCTGAAAGGATGGGGGCTGGGGACATGGGAACTCAGGAGCCCCTTTGTGCAATCCCAGGTTTAATGGGTCACCTTCCTCTTGGACTTTGAAAAATCAGCCGGAGTCCACGGGTAGAGATAGAAAACAAAGGAATGGAATATCCATTGTGGCATTTCAACTTTCAGTCCCCCTACGGGAAGGCTGATTTTGGGGGATGATCAATACTACTCTTGGTGCTAAACCATTGGAGTTAAATCAGATGAAATGCTGTCACCGATTGGTAGTTAAACCATTCTAACTACCCACATACTTCAAAAGTTGATTCTGGGCTTTATTCTATGTTAAATCTCTACTGTCAAAATATGCACATTTTCAGGAAAATAACCTCACCAAGGATGGTATTTTTCATCCTTACCCTTAAATGCAGATTTTCTGCTTAAAAGTACATCTTTCACTTGCAAAGACTATGATGACACTTAAAACAATGTGCTTTTAAATCGTCTGGTTGTTTAAATATAAAATGATGAAAAATTAATCAGAATATTTTCTGGCTATGGACTTGAAGTCCTTTTCCTAAAACTTTTATTTCTTTATGTTTTGTTCTCATTCAAGTGTTGATAGCAACATAAGCGTCAGGGATGCCACTTCTAATTCCAGCGTCACTTGTAAAATACATTATCATAAGCTGTTAGAGCTGGAATAACCGTCACGTATCATTTAGTTAAGCGTGTTTCAGACACCTGTACCATCTGCATGGAATCACCTAAAGAGACTGCCTTAAGTGCAGATTCCTGGGTTCCATCCTTGACCTAATAGGTCAGATTATTGGGCGGAAGCCAGGAGTCTGCATTTTATATGCCCTCCCTGGTGACTCTGGTGCAAATTCTCATTTGAGAAAAACTGATCTGTTCTAAATCTCATTCTATAATGGAGGAGACTGAAATGAGAGCTTTTAGTGACTTATCAAGGGTTAAGAGCTAACAGATTCATATCTGGGCAATCACTTGAGATGCGGTTATGGAAAAAATTGACATGTTTGTTTTTCTATTTTATCTGATGAGATTTAGAATAGCTTATTCTCATCCCCAAAGTCCCTAGGCTGCAAATGTGCTCAAAATGCTTATCATCATGGGTTAATTCTTTCCTGTTACCCAAAGTATCCTTTTTTTAAAGAAAAAAATTGTTTGATGTTATTGGAGATCCTTGAAAAACTCTCAAGATGCTCTGCTATTACTGTGTCACAGTTTTTCTTGGGATTCTTTTGAGATGAAGGAAAACAAACAGTCATCATTCTTATTCAAATTACAGCAAAATTTATGAAATCTTTTCCAAAGCCACTTAGGTCCTGCAGCATGGGAGAATGGTCATATCTCAACATTTCCCTTGTCAGAGTCCCTTTGTTTAATCAATCCACTAGTTTGTTGTTTTATGATTCAGTTGAAGAACAGGGAGTCAGGTGACTGACTGACCTACCAGCACCTCAAATAATTGAATCCTTAAAACTCCTGTTTCTCTTCTTCAAGAAGGGAAGAAAAGAAACTAGAATCATCCATCCTTCCCCCTACCTGGATACTTGCCAGGCTGAGTCTATGGCAAACCTCTCTATATCTATCTCCCGAGACCAAACAGGCAGTGCCAGCAGAATAACCCAGGGTTCTTCAGACATTTGGGAAAAAAGCCCATATTCCGGTAGTATGGATTGACTTTTGCTTGAAACTGTATTGATTACAGAAAAAGGGAGGTAAAAGCCTTTGGTGCAGGCCTCCCGAGGCTTTGAGACTTTGCTGGCATTGATATTGTATTTACAGAAGAAAAGACCTGAAAGTCAACCCAATTGGGGCTTTTTCTAAGACCCTCAGGATTAGTATTATATTAATACTATAGTATGAATTTATTCTATTAGTATAATTTGGTAGACTCTGGTCTGGCCTCCTTAAAATTACCTCATCCGTGTGTGGGTCTGTCATACTTTTTAGGAGAACACTATCCACCACATCAGTTGTAAAGGGAGCCCGAGTCGCCCATCACCCAGCTGAGTTTATTATGCCCCAACTCCATCTTGCTGGGGGCTTTCAACACTCCCCCTTTAAGACAGGAAGCTCAGCTGAAAGAGTCTAGTAATAACTGCAAAACTCCAGTTTCCCCTTGGAAGGACTCCCCTTACCAGGTGTTGGCTCTTGACAAATTCAGCTTGCATTAAGGACTCTCCCTCCCCTACCGAAAGCTCCTTATAAAAGGTTTGCATCCCCTGCTTCTAGGGGTCAAGAGACTTTGAGGTGTGAGCTCGCTCGCTCTTGGCCCAGACAATCAATCAGTAAAGGACCCTTGCTTAATTTGGACTCAGCGTGCTGGCGTTTCTCTATTCCACTCGCTTTGGGTATAACAAGTTTACCTGTATTACTGGTCATTCTCTGCCTGCTATTCTCGTTCCAAATAAACAAAGTTCTTGGATTCAGCATTTAGGAACAAACTCAAAAATATTCATTTAGTTCTTGAATCCTAAAGGATTTAAAATCTAAAAGAGTTCATATGCTTTAATATTTTTTCTCGAAATTGTGTGTGTGAATGTGGCTTCTTTCCTCCAGGTTCCATGCTCTGAGTGTACCGTAATTTGTCTTATCAGTAATTGGTGGACATCTGAGTTGTTTGTAGTTTTAGCTACAATGAACACAGCTGCTGTAAACATTATAGTTGTTTGTACGGCCATAAGTTTACATTTCTGTTGGGTAGGAGAAGTGCTGGATCACATGGTAAGTGTAATCAGGGGTGTCTAACTTGCGGCCTATTGGGTCACATGCAGATTACTTGAGGCCTATTTTGCTTATCTATGGTGTCAGCTATCATGAAAAGTATGTGTGGACCTTCTTTTCTTTGCTCATCAGCTTTCATTAGTGTTTGTGTATTTAATGTGTTGCCCAAGACAACGCCTCTTCTTCCAATGTGCAGCAGAAAAGAAAAAAGGTTGGACCCCTCTGGTCCAACCAGAGAACTTTGAAAGAAACTGCAAAACGGTTTTGCAAATTGGCCCCACCATCTTGTCTTCCCACCAGTAGTGGGTGAGAGTTCTAGCTGTTATTTGAAATGGTTTCTGGTGGAAGCAGAGGAGCAGCATGTCAGGTGTTGTTCATAAGGACGATTTGTTCAACTCCAGATGGGCGCTGTGCCAACATGACAATCTCTGAACGGAGCAGCCCTGTGTAAGTTGAACCTTCATCACCACTGCAACATCTGCGCACAGGTCTGTCTTTCCTCCCAAACCGAGCGCTGCCTGGGGCCGGGGGCAGGTCTTAGCCACGTTTGTCGTCTCACCTTCCCGCAGTATCTGGGATGGAGTAGGCTTCAACCCGTGCTGAGTGAGCTGAACCCGGGATGGTGTCCAGGAAAGGAAGGCCTCTTCCTGGACTTCTCAACTTCTGTGGTGGAGAAGGCACCGTGGTCAAGGATTTCTTGCAGAGACACAGGAAATGTGGAACAAACTGGAAGAACCGTGTAGGATACAAAGGTTGTGGGACGGCTCTCCTGAAGCGAAGACTGTTGAGAAACAAACCCAAGCATACTGACATTAAAGAATCAAGAGTTAGGAGAGATCTTTCTGCTACATCATACCTCTTTTTTTTTTTTTTTTGCAGTTTTTGGTCGGGGCTGGGTTCAAACCCACCACCTCCTGTCTATGGGGCCGGCACCCTACTCCTTGAGCCACAGGTGCGGCCCTGCTACACAATACCTTGATTGCCTCACCCCATGTGTGTCTCACCCCACACGTGGGCCTGGATACATCTGGAAGGGGGAAGCGAGTGTGAAGCGAGTGTTCAGATTTTGCCTCGGCTGAAATACAGGAGGCCAGGCCGAGACCCGTGTGGGGAAGCCTGCTCCACTCTGCTCCTTCCTGCAACACCAGCCATGTTGCTTCTTGCCCCAGTCTCTGTTCTGTTTGTTTGTTGTGGTTCAGATGATGAAAGCAAAATATCCAGTTGAAGAAAGTGGCAGGGGCAGGTGTCACTCATTCTTCACAAAGTGCCCTCATATTAATCTGAAATAAAAACAAACAAAGAAACAAAACACCAAGTCATTAAGCCAGGGGACCCTCCGGTAGATGTTCCCACCTAGCAGGTTAGCAGGCAAAACTGTAGTTTTTCTTTCTCTATCCTCACCTCCCTCACTCCTGCTGAACCAATTCAGCACCTCTTCGAGTCGGTACTACCTTAAATTAATTGGCACTAATGCAAGGATTCGTGGTTGTGCGTGGGATGTTTCTGAGTGCAAAATGGATTCTGTCTGCTCCTGGGAACAGTTACTTCAGGGTGTGATCTGTTCCGTGAGACCCATTCTCATGTGCCCCTGCTGCGCCAGGACAGCCACCTCAGCTGCCACTGCGGAAGGGCTCAGCGACAGAAGTTTGCTTATGGCCTTAAATCTTAGCAGATACCCGTGAACTTGACCACAACATTCATTTAAAGAGATAAAGCACTTCTTGTCAACCTGAAGCAGCCCCAGAAAGACGTGGGTGCCTTGGAGGTAAGGGGGTCCCATCAGCAAGAGATCGCAGGTGATTGTGTGTGGAGGAACTCAGGGAGTTTTGACAGGTGGCTGAGGCCTCAGCACAGTGGGGTTTGGTTGGGGGAGTTCAGGGCTGGTCTCTGCTCTTTGCCACTAGTAAATCCTATGATTGTGGGCAATTTACTGAAAATTTCTGAGCCATAGATTTCTCAGAAATCTGTCATCTTGCAATTTGTTTTCTATTTGTTCCACTGTTTATCACCTTTCTTGCCCATTTTTGGGGATTAATTAGGCATTCAAAAATTATTCCATGTCCCCTCTCCATGATCTGTTAAATTATTTGTTCCCTTACTGGTTAGTCAAGGGCCTGGAGATTGCAACAGAACTGCCTTCTTAAAATCTAATATAAAGTTGCGCATGCATCTTGTCCTGGAAAATGCACAGACTTTAAAAATTTTAATTTCATTTCTTTCCAAGCCTGCTTTTTATGGTGTCTTTTCATGTAACTTAATTCTAAAATTCTAGCTATATTTAAGCCTCACAAAATATCATTGTTGTTATTGTTTTAATAGTCAACATTCTTTTAGGCTTGGTGCCCATAGCACAGTGGTTGCATGGTTACGGTGTCGGCTACGTGCACCGAGGGTGGTGGGTTTGAACCTGGCTCGGGCCAGCTAAACAACAATGACAACTGCAACAAAAAGATAGCCAGGCGTTGTGGTGGGCGCCTGTAGTCCCAGCTACTTGAGAGGCTGAGGTGAGAAAATCGCCTAAGCCCAAGAGTTTGAGGTTGCTGTGAGCTGTGATGCCACAGCACCCTACCAAGGGAGACATAGTGAGACTCTGTCTCAACAAATAAAACGCAACAAAGCGTCCTTTTAGATTTACCTGCATAATCATCCTTTGTCTTGTTCTTCATTTCATTCTGCATGTGGTAGACAGAATAATGGTTCTCCCCTTCCCCACCCAAGATGGCTCCATCCTGATCTCTGGAAACTGTCAGAATGTTAGACTGGGTGACAAAGGTGACTTAAGGTTCCAGAAGGAAGTAAAGCTACTAATCATTTGACCTAAAAATAGGGAGATTATTCTGGATTATCATGGACCAGCCCAACAGGGAGGCAGAAGAAGAGAACCAGAGAAATGGCTGTGTGAGAGCCTCAGCCCAACGTTGCTGGCTCTGAGGATGATGGAATAGGGCGGCCATGATCCAGGGAATGCAGCTGACCTCTAGATTTGGAAAAGTCAAGAAAGATATCCTCCCCTAGAGTTTTCAGAAAGAAATGTAGCCCTTCAAAGACATCAGTTTTAGTCCAGGGAGACCCATTTCGGAACTAATCTTCAGAACTGTACGATAATACATTTATGTTGTTTTAAATCACTACTGCTTGTGGTAATTTGTTATAGCAGCAGTTGGAGACCTAATACTCTATACCTACGTGCTTTTGTTTGGGTTCCTTATTTCTATTTTTTCTTTTCTTTTTCCATTTTTCTTTTTCTTTTTTTATAGATAGGGCTACACTCTATGATCTGGACTAGAGTGCGGTGGCATCATCATAACTCACTGCAGCCTCAGACTCCTGGGTTCAAGTGATCCACCTGTCTCAGCCTCCCAAGTAGCTGGGATACAGGTGTCCACCACAATGCCTGGCTAATTTTTGTTTTTAGGAGAGATAATGTCTCCCAGTCCATCTTGCTCAGGCTGGACGAGGGATCATTTTGCTTCTATCTGAAGAATTGTTGGAGTAATTTCCTTTAGTGTGGGTCTGGTGATAATGAATCTTGTCAGATTCTGTTTGTCTGAAAATAGCTCTCTTATGCCTTCATTTCTTCATTTTCTTGTTTGCAATTTTATTGATTTCTGTTCTTAATTATTTCTTTCTTTCTGCTTATACTGGATTTAATTTGCTCTTCTTGTCTAGTTTCTAAGTAGAAACTTAGCTTATTGGTTTGAAAGTTTTCTTCTTTCCTCCTGTAAGCATTTAATTCTACAAATTTATCCTTCAATGCTATTTTTGTTGCACAAATTTTGATATGTTGTATTTTTTTTTGAATTTTAATCACTCATCTTTATTGATAAAATAGGTTCCTATGCAGTACATACTCTCAGACATAAATTTAAGGTTCTGTTTAACAACAAAAAAGTATGGGATGGAAAACAAAGTAAATGTCTTTAAACACCTAGACCACA